>OZ010648.1:18548090-18600590 GCA_963932195.1 Empis livida
CGTTATTTAGGTGAGAAATATGATCAAAAACAGAAAACCCAAATATTTCAGTTAACTTTAATTTCTTTTTTTTTTCCGTTATTTAGGTGAGAAATATGATCAAAAACAGAAAACCAAAATATTTCAGATAACTTTTTTTTCTTTTTTTTCCGCTATTTAATTAGAAATATGGATAAAAAGAGAAAACCAAAATATTTCTGAAAACTTTTTTTTCTTATTTCCATTATTTAAGTAAGAAGTATGGATAAAAATAGAAAACCAAAATTTTTTAGAAAACTTTTTTTTCTTTTTTTCCGTTATTTAGGTGAGAAATATGGATAAAAGCAGAAAACCAAAATATTTCAGATAACTTTTTTTTCTTTTTTTCTGTTATTTAGGTGAGAAATATGATCAAAAACAGAAAACCCAAATATTTCAGGTAACTTTTTGTTTTTTTTTCCGTTATTTAGGTGAGAAATATGATCAAAAACAGAAAACCAAAATATTTCAGATAACTTTTTTTTTCTTTTTTCCGTTATTTAAGTAAATAATATGGATAAAAACAGAAAACCAAAATTTTTAGAAAACTTTTTTTTCTTTTTTTCCGTTATTTAGATGAGAAATATGGATAAAAGTAGAAAACCAAAATATTTCAGATATCTTTTTTTCTTTTTTTCCGTTATTTACGTGAGAAATATGATCAAAAACAGAAAACCAAAATATTTCAGATAACTTTTTTTCTTTTTTTCCGTTATTTAAGTTAGAAATATGATCAAAAACAGAAAACCAAAATATTTCAGATAACTTTTTTTCATTTTTTCCGTTATTTACGTCAGAAAAATGGATAAAAACAGAAAACCAAAATATTACTGATACCTTTTTTTTCTTTTTTTCCGTTATTTAGGTGAGAAATTAGGCTAAAAACAGAATACCAAAATATTTCATATAACTTTTGTTTTCTTTTTCCGTTATTTAGGTGAGAAAAATGGAAAAAAACAGAAAACCAAAATATTTCATATAACTTTTTTCTTCTTTTTTTTCGCTATTTAAGTTAGGAATATGGATAAAAACAGAAAACCAAAATATTTCAGATAACTTTTTTTTCTTTTTTCCGTTATTTAAGTTAGAAATATGGATAAAAAGAGAAAACCAAAATTTTTTAGAAAACTTTTTTTTCTTTTTTTCCGTTATTTAGTTGAGAAATATGGATAAAAGCAGAAAACCAAAATATTTCAGATATCTTTTTTTCTTTTTTTCCGTTATTTAGGTGAGAAATATGATCAAAAACAGAAAACCAAAATATTTCAGTTAACTTTTTTTTCTTTTTTTCCGTTTTTTAGGTGAGAAATATGATCAAAAACAGAAAACCAAAATATTTCTGAAAACTTTTTTTTCTTTTTTCCGTTATTTAAGTAAAAAATATGGATAAAAACAGAAAACCAAAATTTTTTAGAAAACTTTTTTTCTTTTTTTCCGTTATTTAGGTGAGAAATATGGATAAAAGCAGAAAACCAAAATATTTCAGATATCTTTTTTTCTTTTTTTCCGTTATTTAGGTGAGAAAAATGGATAAAAACAGAAAACCAAAATATTTTCTTTTTTTTCGCTATTTAAGTTAGAAATATGGATAAAACGAGAAAACCAAAATATTTCAGAAAACTTTTTTTTCTTTTGCCGTTATTTAAGTGAAAAATATCGATAAAAACAGAAAACCAAAATTTTTTAGAAAACTTTTTTTTCTTTTTTTCCGTTAATTAGGTGAGAAATATGGATAAAAGCAGAAAACCAAAATATTTCAGATAACTTTTTTTTCTTTTTTTCTGTTATTTAGGTGAGAAATATGATCAAAAACAGCAAACCCAAATATTTCAGTTAACTTTTTGTTTTTTTTTCCGTTATTTAGGTGAGAAATATGATCAAAAACAGAAAACCAAAATATTTCAGATAACTTTTTTCTTTTTTTCCGTTATTTAGGTGAGAAAAATGGATAAAAACAGAAAACCAAAATTTTTTAGAAAACTTTTTTTTCTTTTTTTCCGTTATTTAGGTGAGAAATATGGATAAAAGCAGAAAACCAAAATATTTCAGATATCTTTTTTTCTTTTTTTCCGTTATTTAGGTGAGAAATATGATCAAAAACAGAAAACCAAAATATTTCAGTTAACTTTTTTTTCTTTTTTTCCGTTATTTAAATTAGAAATATGATCAACAACAGAAAACCAAAATATTTCAGATAACATTTTGTTCTTTTTTCCGTTATTTAAGTGAGAAATATGAACAAAAACAGAAAACCAAAATATTTCAGTTAACTTTTTTTTCTTTTTTTCCGCTATTTAAGTTAGAAATATGGATAAAAAGAGAAAACCAAAATATTTCTGAAAACTTTTTTTTCTTTTTTCCGTTATTTATGTAAGAAATATGGATAAAAACAGAAAACTAAAAGTTTTTAGAAAACTTTTTTTTCTTTTTTTCCGCTATTTAAGTTAGAAATATGGATAAAAAGAGAAAACCAAAATATTTCTGAAAACTTTTTTTTCTTATTTCCATTATTTAAGTAAGAAGTATGGATAAAAATAGAAAACCAAAATTTTTTAGAAAACTTTTTTTTCTTTTTTTCCGTTAATTAGGTGAGAAATATGGATAAAAGCAGAAAACCAAAATATTTCAGATAACTTTTTTTTCTTTTTTTCTGTTATTTAGGTGAGAAATATGATCAAAAACAGAAAACCCAAATATTTCAGTTAACTTTTTGTTTTTTTTTCCGTTATTTAGGTGAGAAATATGATCAAAAACAGAAAACCAAAATATTTCAGATAACTTTTTTTTTCTTTTTTCCGTTATTTAAGTAAAAAATATGGATAAAAACAGAAAACCAAAATTTTTTAGAAAACTTTTTTTTCTTTTTTTCCGTTATTTAGGTGAGAAATATGGATAAAAGCAGAAAACCAAAATATTTCAGATATCTTTTTTTCTTTTTTTCCGTTATTTAGGTGAGAAATATGATCAAAAACAGAAAACCAAAATATTTCAGATAACTTTTTTTCTTTTTTTCCGTTATTTAAGTTAGAAATATGATCAAAAACAGAAAACCAAAATATTTCAGATAACTTTTTTTCATTTTTTCCGTTATTTACGTCAGAAAAATGGATAAAAACAGAAAACCAAAATATTACTGATACCTTTTTTTTCTTTTTTTCCGTTATTTAAGTTAGAAATATGCATAAAAAGAGAAAACCAAAATATTTCTGATAACTTTTTTTTCCTTTTTCCGATATTTAAGTAAGAAATATGGAGATAACTTTTTTTTTTCTTTTTTTCCGTTATTTAGGTGAAAAATATGGATAAAAGCAGAAAACCAAAATATTTCAGATAACTTTTTTTTTCTTTTCTTCCGCTATTTAAATTAGAAATATGATCAACAAGAGAAAACCAAAATATTTCAGATAACATTTTGTTCTTTTTTCCGTTATTTAAGTGAGAAATATGAACAAAAACAGAAAACCAAAATATTTCAGATAACTTTTTTTCATTTTTTCAGTTATTTACGTCAGAAAAATGGATAAAAACAGAAAACCAAAATATTACTGATACCTTTTTTTTCTTTTTTTCCGTTATTTAAGTTAGAAATATGCATAAAAAGAGAAAACCAAAATATTTCTGATAACTTTTTTTTCCTTTTTCCGATATTTAAGTAAGAAAAATGGAGATAACTTTTTTTTTTTCTTTTTTTCCGTTATTTAGGTGAGAAATATGGATAAAAGCAGAAAACCAAAATATTTCAGATAACTTTTTTTTCTTTTTTTCCACTATTTAAGTTAGAAATATGGATAAAAGCAGAAAACCAAAATATTTCAGATATCTTTTTCTCTTTTTTTCCGTTATTTAGGTGAGAAATATGATCAAAAACAGAAAACCAAAATATTTCTGAAAACTTTTTTTTCTTTTTTTCCGTTTTTTAGGTGAGAAATATGATCAAAAACAGAAAACCAAAATATATCTGAAAACTTTTTTTTTCTTTTTTCCGTTATTTAAGTAAAAAATATGGATAAAAACAGAAAACCAAAATATTTCAGATATCTTTTTTTCTTTTTTTCCGTTATTTAGGTGAGAAATATGATCAAAAACAGAAAACCAAAATATTTCAGTTAACTTTTTTTTCTTTTTTTCCGTTTTTTAGGTGAGAATTATGATCAAAACAAGAAAACCAAAATATTTCTGAAAACTTTTTTTTCTTTTTTCCGTTATTTAAGTAAAAAATATGGATAAAAACAGAAAACCAAAATTTTTTAGAAAACTTTTTTTTCTTTTTTTCCGTTATTTAGGTGAGAAATATGGATAAAAGCAGAAAACCAAAATATTTCAGATATCTTTTTTTCTTTTTTTCCGTTATTTAGGTGAGAAATATGAACAAAAACAGAAAACCAAAATATTTCAGATAACTTTTTTTCATTTTTTCCGTTATTTAAGTTAGAAATATGGATAAAAACAGAAAACCAAAATATTTCAGATAACTTTTTTTCATTTTTTCCGTTATTTACGTCAGAAAAATGGATAAAAACAGAAAACCAAAATATTACTGATACCTTTTTTTTCTTTTTTTCCGTTATTTAAGTTAGAAATATGCATAAAAAGAGAAAACCAAAATATTTCTGATAACTTTTTTTTCTTTTTTTCCGTTATTTAGGTGAGAAATATGGATAAAAATAGAAAACCAAAATTTTTTAGAAAACTTTTTTTTCTTTTTTTCCGTTATTTAGGTGAGAAATATGGATAAAAATAGAAAACCAAAATTTTTTAGAAAACTTTTTTTTCTTTTTTTCCGTTATTTAGGTGAGAAATATGGATAAAAGCAGAAAACAAAATATTTCAGATAACTTTTTTTCATTTTTTCCGTTATTTAAGTTAGAAATATGCATAAAAAGAGAAAACCAAAATATTTCTGATAACTTTTTTTTCCTTTTTCCGATATTTAAGTAAGAAATATGGAGATAACTTTTTTTTTTCTTTTTTTCCGTTATTTAGGTGAAAAATATGGATAAAAGCAGAAAACCAAAATATTTCAGATAACTTTTTTTTTCTTTTTTTCCGCTATTTAAGTTAGAAATATGGATAAAAATAGAAAACCAAAATTTTTTAGAAAACTTTTTTTTCTTTTTTTCCGTTATTTAGGTGAGAAATATGGATAAAAACAGAAAACCAAAATATTTCAGATAACTTTTTTTTCTTTTTTTCCGTTATTTACGTCAGAAAAATGGATAAAAACAGAAAACCAAAATATTTCTGATACCTTTTTTTTCTTTTTTTCCGTTATTTAAGTTAGAAATATGCATAAAAAGAGAAAACCAAAATATTTCTGATAACTTTTTTTTCCTTTTTCCGATATTTAAGTAAGAAATATGGAGATAACTTTTTTTTTTTCTTTTTTTCCGTTATTTAGGTGAAAAATATGGATAAAAGCAGAAAACCAAAATATTTCAGATAACTTTTTTTTCTTTTTTTCCACTATTTAAGTTAGAAATATGGATAAAAGCAGAAAACCAAAATATTTCAGATATCTTTTTTTCTTTTTTTCCGTTATTTAGGTGAGAAATATGATCAAAAACAGAAAACCAAAATATTTCTGAAAACTTTTTTTTCTTTTTTTCCGTTTTTTAGGTGAGAAATATGATCAAAAACAGAAAACCAAAATATATCTGAAAACTTTTTTTTTCTTTTTTCCGTTATTTAAGTAAAAAATATGGATAAAAACAGAAAACCAAAATTTTTTAGAAAACTTTTTTTTTTTCCCGTTATTTAGGTGAGAAATATGGATAAAAGCAGAAAACCAAAATATTTCAGATATCTTTTTTTCTTTTTTTCCGTTATTTAGGTGAGAAATATGATCAAAAACAGAAAACCAAAATATTTCAGTTAAATTTTTTTTCTTTTTTTCCGTTTTTTAGGTGAGAAATATGATCAAAAACAGAAAACCAAAATATTTCTGAAAACTTTTTTTTCTTTTTTCCGTTATTTAAGTAAAAAATATGGATAAAAACAGAAAACCAAAATATTTTCTTTTTTTTCGCTATTTAAGTTAGAAATATGGATAAAAAGAGAAAACCAAAATATTTCAGATAACTTTTTTTTCTTTTTTCCGTTATTTAGGTGAGAAATATGGATAAAAAGAGAAAACCAAAATTTTTTAGAAAACTTTTTTTTCTTTTTTTCCGTTATTTAGTTGAGAAATATGGATAAAAGCAGAAAACCAAAATATTTCAGATATCTTTTTTTCTTTTTTTCCGTTATTTAGGTGAGAAATATGATCAAAAACAGAAAACCAAAATATTTCAGTTAACTTTTTTTTCTTTTTTTCCGTTTTTTAGGTGAGAATTATGATCAAAACAAGAAAACCAAAATATTTCTGAAAACTTTTTTTTCTTTTTTCCGTTATTTAAGTAAAAAATATGGATAAAAACAGAAAACCAAAATTTTTTAGAAAACTTTTTTTTCTTTTTTTCCGTTATTTAGGTGAGAAATATGGATAAAAGCAGAAAACCAAAATATTTCAGATATCTTTTTTTCTTTTTTTCCGTTATTTAGGTGAGAAATATGATCAAAAACAGAAAACCAAAATATTTCAGATAACTTTTTTTTCTTTTTTCCGTTATTTAAGTTAGAAATATGATCAAAAACAGAAAACCAAAATATTTCAGATAACTTTGTTTCATTTTTTCCGTTATTTACGTCAGAAAAATGGATAAAAACAGAAAACCAAAATATATCTGATACCTTTTTTTTCTTTTTTTCCGTTATTTAAGTTAGAAATATGCATAAAAAGAGAAAACCAAAATATTTCTGATAACTTTTTTTTCTTTTTTTCCGTTATTTAGGTGAGAAATATGGATAAAAATAGAAAACCAAAATTTTTTAGAAAACTTTTTTTTCTTTTTTTCCGTTATTTAGGTGAGAAATATGGATAAAAATAGAAAACCAAAATTTTTTAGAAAACTTTTTTTTCTTTTTTTCCGTTATTTAGGTGAGAAATATGGATAAAAGCAGAAAACAAAATATTTCAGATAACTTTTTTTCATTTTTTCCGTTATTTAAGTTAGAAATATTCATAAAAAGAGAAAACCAAAATATTTCTGATAACTTTTTTTTCCTTTTTCCGATATTTAAGTAAGAAATATGGAGATAACTTTTTTTTTTCTTTTTTTCCGTTATTTAGGTGAAAAATATGGATAAAAGCAGAAAACCAAAATATTTCAGATAACTTTTTTTTTCTTTTTTTCCGCTATTTAAGTTAGAAATATGGATAAAAATAGAAAACCAAAATTTTTTAGAAAACTTTATTTTCTTTTTTTCCGTTATTTAGGTGAGAAATATGGATAAAAACAGAAAACCAAAATATTTCAGATAACTTTTTTTTCTTTTTTTCCGTTATTTACGTCAGAAAAATGGATAAAAACAGAAAACCAAAATATTACTGATACCTTTTTTTTCTTTTTTTCCGTTATTTAAGTTAGAAATATGCATAAAAAGAGAAAACCAAAATATTTCTGATAACTTTTTTTCATTTTTTCCGTTATTTAAGTTAGAAATATGCATAAAAAGAGAAAACCAAAATATTTCTGATAACTTTTTTTTCCTTTTTCCGATATTTAAGTAAGAAATATGGAGATAACTTTTTTTTTTCTTTTTTTCCGTTATTTAGGTGAAAAATATGATCAAAAACAGAAAACCAAAATATTTCAGATAACTTTTTTTTCTTTTTTTCCGCTATTTAAGTTAGAAATATGGATAAAAATAGAAAACCAAAATTTTTTAGAAAACTTTTTTTTCTTTTTTTCCGTTATTTAGGTGAGAAATATGGATAAAAACAGAAAACCAAAATATTTCAGATAACTTTTTTTTCTTTTTTTCCGTTATTTAAGTAAGAAATATGGATAAAAAGAGAAAAACAAAATTTTTTAGAAAACTTTTTTTTCTTTTTTTCCGTTATTTAGGTGAGAAATATGGATAAAAGCAGAAAACCAAAATATTTCAGTTAACTTTTTTTTCTTTTTTTCCGCTATTTAAGTTAGAAATATGGATAAAAAGAGAAAACCAAAATATTTCTGAAAACTTTTTTTTCTTTTTTCCGTTATTTATGTAAGAAATATGGATAAAAACAGAAAACTAAAAGTTTTTAGAAAACTTTTTTTTCTTTTTTTCCGCTATTTAAGTTAGAAATATGGATAAAAAGAGAAAACCAAAATATTTCTGAAAACTTTTTTTTCTTATTTCCATTATTTAAGTAAGAAGTATGGATAAAAATAGAAAACCAAAATTTTTTAGAAAACTTTTTTTTCTTTTTTTCCGTTATTTAGGTGAGAAATATGGATAAAAGCAGAAAACCAAAATATTTCAGATAACTTTTTTTTCTTTTTTTCTGTTATTTAGGTGAGAAATATGATCAAAAACAGAAAACCCAAATATTTCAGTTAACTTTTTGTTTTTTTTTCCGTTATTTAGGTGAGAAATATGATCAAAAACAGAAAACCAAAATATTTCTGAAAACTTTTTTTTCTTTTTTCCGTTATTTAAGTAAAAAATATGGATAAAAACAGAAAACCAAAATTTTTTAGAAAACTTTTTTTTCTTTGTTTCCGTTATTTAGGTGAGAAATATGGATAAAAGCAGAAAACCAAAATATTTCAGATATCTTTTTTTCTTTTTTTCCGTCATTTAGGTGAGAAATATGATCAAAAACAGAAAACCAAAATATTTCAGTTAACTTTTTTTTCTTTTTTTTCCGTTTTTTAGGTGAGAAATATGATCAAAAACAGAAAACCAAAATATTTCTGAAAACTTTTTTTTCTTTTTTCCGTTATTTAAGTAAAAAATATGGATAAAAACAGAAAACCAAAATATTTTCTTTTTTTTCGCTATTTAAGTTAGAAATATGGATAAAAAGAGAAAACCAAAATATTTCAGATAACTTTTTTTTCTTTTTCCGTTATTTAAGTAAGAAATATGGATAAAAAGAGAAAACCAAAATTTTTTAGAAAACTTTTTTTTCTTATTTTCCGTTATTTAGTTGAGAAATATGGATAAAAGCAGAAAACCAAAATATTTCAGATATCTTTTTTTCTTTTTTTCCGTTATTTAGGTGAGAAATATGATCAAAAACAGAAAACCAAAATATTTCAGTTAACTGTTTTTTCTTTTTTTCCGTTTTTTAGGTGAGAAATATGATCAAAAACAGAAAACCAAAATATTTCTGAAAACTTTTTTTTCTTTTTTCCGTTATTTAAGTAAAAAATATGGATAAAAACAGAAAACCAAAATTTTTTAGAAAACTTTTTTTTCTTTTTTTCCGTTATTTAGGTGAGAAATATGGATAAAAGCAGAATAAAAAATACCAAAATATTTCAGATAACTTATTAAGAGTTATATTTCAGATAACAGAATAAAAAATGAAAATATTTCAGATAACTTTTTTTTCTTTTTTTCTGTTATTTAGGTGAGAAATATGATCAAAAACAGAAAACCCAAATATTTCAGTTAACTTTTTTTTCGTTTTTTCCGTTATTTAGGTGAGAAATATGATCAAAAACAGAAAACCAAAATATTTCAGATAACTTTTTTTTCTTTTTTTCCGCTATTTAAGTTAGAATAATGGATAAAAAGAGAAAACCAAAATATTTCTGAAAACTTTTTTTTCTTATTTCCATTATTTAAGTAAGAAGTATGGATAAAAATAGAAAACCAAAATTTTTTAGAAAACTTTTTTTTCTTTATTTCCGTTATTTAGGTGAGAAATATGGATAAAAGCAGAAAACCAAAATATTTCAGATAACTTTTTTTTCTTTTTTTCTGTTATTTAGTTGAGAAATATGATCAAAAACAGAAAACCCAAATATTTCAGTTAACTTTTTATTTTTTTTTCCGTTATTTAGGTGAGAAATATGATCAAAAACAGAAAACCAAAATATTTCAGATAACTTTTTTTTTCTTTTTTCCGTTATTTAAGTAAAAAATATGGATAAAAACAGAAAACCAAAATTTTTTAGAAAACTTTTTTTTCTTTTTTTCCGTTATTTAGGTGAGCAATATGGATAAAAGCAGAAAACCAAAATATTTCAGATATCTTTTTTTCTTTTTTTCCGTTATTTAGGTGAGAAATATGATCAAAAACAGAAAACCAAAATATTTCAGATAACTTTTTTTCTTTTTTTCCGTTATTTAAGTTAGAAATATGATCAAAAACAGAAAACCAAAATATTTCAGATAACTTTTTTTCATTTTTTCCGTTATTTACGTCAGAAAAATGGATAAAAACAGAAAACCAAAATATTACTGATACCTTTTTTTTCTTTTTTTCCGTTATTTAAGTTAGAAATATGCATAAAAAGAGAAAACCAAAATATTTCTGATAACTTTTTTTTCCTTTTTCCGATATTTAAGTAAGAAATATGGAGATAACTTTTTTTTTTTTTTCCGTTATTTAGGTGAAAAATATGGATAAAAGCAGAAAACCAAAATATTTCAGATAACTTTTTTTTTCTTTCCTTCCGCTATTTAAATTAGAAATATGATCAACAAGAGAAAACCAAAATATTTCAGATAACATTTTGTTCTTTTTTCCGTTATTTAAGTGAGAAATATGAACAAAAACAGAAAACCAAAATATTTCAGTTAATTTTTTTTTTTCCGTTTTTTAGGTCAGAAATATGATTAAAAACAGAAAACCAAAATATTTCTGAAAACTTTTTTTTCTTTTTTCCGTTATTTAAGTAAGAAATATGGATAAAAACAGAAAACCAAAATTTTTTAGATAACTTTTTTTTCTTTTTTTCCGTTATTTGGGTGAGAAATATGGATAAAAGCAGAAAACAAAAATATTTCAGATAACTTTTTTTTCTTTTTTTGCGTTATTTAAGTGAGAAACGTAAACAAAAACAGAAAACCAAAATATTTCAGATAACTTTTTTTTGTTTTTTTCCGTAATTTAGGTGAGAGATATGATCAAAAACAGAAAACCCAAATATTTCAGTTAATTTTTTTTTTTCCGTTTCTTAGGTAAGAAATATGATTAAAAACAGTAAACCAAAATATTTCAGATAACTTTTTTTTCTTTTTTTCGCTATTTAAGTTAGAAATATAGATAAAAAGAGAAACCCAAAATATTTCCGAAAACTTTTTTTCTTTTTTCCGTTATTTAAGTAAGAAATATGGATAAAAACAGAAAACCAATAGTTTTTAGAAAACTTTTTTTTCTTTTGTTCCGTTATTTAGGTGAGAAATATGGATAGAAGCAGAAAACCAAAATATTTCAGAAATCTTTGTTTTCTTTTTTTCCGTTATTTAGGTGAAAAATATGATCAAAAACAGAAAACCCAAATATTTCAGTTAATTTTTTTTTTTTCCGTTTTTAGGTAAGAAATATGATTAAAAACAGTAAACCAAAATATTTCAGATAACTTTTTTTTCTTTTTTTCGCTATTTAAGTTAGAAATATGGATAAAAAGAGAAACCCAAAATATTTCCGAAAACTTTTTTTCTTTTTTCCGTTATTTAAGTAAGAAATATGGATAAAAACAGAAAACCAATAGTTTTTAGAAAACTTTTTTTTCTTTTGTTCCGTTATTTAGGTGAGAAATATGGATAGAAGCAGAAAACCAAAATATTTCAGATATCTTTGTTTTCTTTTTTTCCGTTATTTAGGTGAGAAATATGATCAAAAACAGAAAACCCAAATATTTCAGTTAATTTTTTTTTTTCCGTTTTTTAGGTCAGAAATATGATTAAAAACAGAAAACCAAAATATTTCTGAAAACTTTTTTTTCTTTTTTCCGTTATTTAAGTAAGAAATATGGATAAAAACAGAACACCAAAATTTTTTAGATAACTTTTTTTTCTTTTTTTCCGTTATTTGGGTGAGAAATATGGATAAAAGCAGAAAACAAAAATATTTCAGATAACTTTTTTTTCTTTTTTTGCGTTATTTAAGTGAGAAACGTAAACAAAAACAGAAAACCAAAATATTTCAGATAACTTTTTTTTGTTTTTTTCCGTTATTTAGGTGAGAGATATGTATAAAAGCAGAAAACCAAAATATTTCAAATATCTTTTTTTTCTTTTTTTCCGTTATTTAGGTGAGAAATATGATCAAAAACAGAAAACCAAAATATTTCAGATAACTTTTTTTCTTTTTTTCCGTTATTTAAGTTAGAAATATGAACAAAAACAGAAAACCAAAATATTTCTATTAACGTTCTTTTTTTTTTGTCCGTTATTTAAGTGAGAAATATGAACAAAAACAGAAAACCAAAATATTTCAGATAACTTTTTTTCTTTTTTTCCGTTATTTAAGTAAGAAATATGGATAAAAAGAGAAAACCAATTCTGATAACTTTTTTTTCTTTTTTGCGTTATTTAAGTAAGAAATATGGATAAAAGCAGAAAACCAAAAGTTTTTAGAAAACTTTTTTTTCTTTTTTTCCGTTATTTAGGTGAGAAATATGGATAAAAGCAGAAAACCAAAATATTTGAGATAACTTTTTTTTCTTTTTTTCTATTATTTAGGTGAGAAATATGATCAAAAACAGAAAACCGAAATATTTCAGATAACTTTTTTTTAAATTTTTCTGTTACTTAGGTCAGAAAAATGGATAAAAACAGAAAACCAAAATATTTCAGAAAACTTTTTTTTCTTTTTTTCCGTTATTTAGGTGAGAAATATATATAAAAACAGAAAACCAAAATATTTCAGATAACTTTTTTTTCATTTTTTCCGTTATTTATTTGAGAAATATGATCAAAAACAGCAAACCAAAATATTTCAGATAACTTTTTTTTCTTTTTTTTCGTTATTTAAGTTAGATATTTGGATAAAAAGAGAAAACCAAAATATTTCTGATAACTTTTTTTTCATTTTTTCCGTTATTTACGTCAGAAAAATGGATAAAAACAGAAAACCAAAATATTTCTGATAACTTTTTTTTCTTTTTTCCGTTATTTAAGTAAGAAATATGGATAAAAAGAGAACACCAAAATTTTTTAGATAACTTTTTTTTCTTTTTTTCCGTTATTTGGGTGAGAAATATGGATAAAAGCAGAAAACAAAAATATTTCAGATAACTTTTTTTTCTTTTTTTGCGTTATTTAAGTGAGAAACGTAAACAAAAACAGAAAACCAAAATATTTCAGATAACTTTTTTTCTTTTTTTCCGCTATTTAAGTTAGAAATATGGATAAAAAGAGAAAACCTGAAAACTTTTTTTTCTTTTTTCCGTTATTTAAGTAAAAAATATGGATAAAAACAGAAAACCAAAATTTTTTAGATAACTTTCTTTTTCTTTTTTTCCGTTATTTAGGTGAGAAATATGTATAAAAGCAGAAAACCAAAATATTTCAGATATCTTTTTTTTCTTTTTTTCCGTTATTTAGGTGAGAAATATGATCAAAAACAGAAAAGCAAAATATTTCAGATAACTTTTTTTTTCGTTATTTAAGTTAGAAATATGAACAAAAACAGAAAACCAAAATATTTCTATTAACGTTCTTTTCCTTTTTGTCCGTTATTTAAGTGCGAAATATGAACAAAAACAGAAAACCAAAATATGTCACATAACTTTTTTTCTTTTTTTCCGTTATTTAAGTAAGAAATATGGATAAAAGCAGAAAACCAAAATATTTCAGATAACTTTTTTTTAAATTTTTCTGTTATTTAGGTCAGAAAAATGGATAAAAACAGAAAACCAAAATATTTCAGATAACTTTTTTTTCTTTTTTTCCGTTATTTAGGTGAGAAATATATATAAAAACAGAAAACCAAAATATTTCAGATAACTTTTTTTTCATTTTTTCCGTTATTTAGCTGAGAAATATGATCAAAAACAGAAAACCAAAATATTTCAGATAACTTTTTTTTCTTTTTTTTCGTTATTTAAGTTAGATATTTGGATAAAAAGAGAAAACCAAAATATTTCTGATAACTGTTTTTTCATTTTTTCCGTTATTTAAGTTAGAAATATGGATAAAAAGAGAAAACCAAAATATTTCTGATAAATTTTTTTTCTTTTTTTCGTTATTTAAGTAAGAAATATGGATAAAAAGAGAACACCAAAATTTTTTAGATAACTTTTTTTTCTTTTTTTCCGTTATTTGGGTGAGAAATATGGATAAAAGCAGAAAACCAAAATATTTCAGATAACTTTTTTTTCTTTTCTTCCGTTATTTAGGTGAGCAATATATATAAAAACAGGTAAACCAAAATATTTCAGATAATATTTTTTTCTTTTTTTCCGTTATTTACATCAGAAAAATGGATAAAAAGAGAAAACCAAAATATTTCAGATAACTTTTTTTTTCTTTTTTTTTCGTTATTTAGGTGAGAAATATGATCAAAAACAGAAAACCAAAATACTTCAGATACCTTTTTTTCTTTTTTTCCGTTATTTAGGGGAGAAATATGATCAAAAAGAGAAAACCAAAATATTTCATAATATTTTTTTTTCTTTTTTTCCGTTGTTTAGGTGAGAAATATGATCAAAAACAGAAAACCCAAATATTTCAGTTAACTTTTTTTTCTTTTTTTTCGTTATTTAAGTTAGAAATATGGATAAAAAGAGAAAACCAAAATATTTCTGATAACTTTTTTATCTTTTTTCCGTTATTTAAGTAAGAAATATGGATAAAAACAGAAAACCAAAAGTTTTTAGAAAACTTTTTTTTTCTTTTTTTCCGTTATTTAAGTGAGAAATATGAACAAAAACAGAAAACCAAAATATTTCAGATAAATTTTTTCTTTTTTTCCGTTATTTAGGTGAAAAATATGATAAAAACAGAAAACCCAAATATTTCAGTTAACTTTTTTTTCTTTTTTTCCGCTATTTAAGTTAGAAATATGGATAAAAACAGAAAACTAGAAGTTTTTAGAAAACTTTTTTTTCTCTTTTTCCGTTATTTAGGTGAGAAATATGGATAAAAGCAGAAAACCAAAATATTTCAGATAACTTTTTTTTCTTTTTTTCTGTTATTTAGGTGAGAAATATGATCAAAAACAGAAAACTCAAATATTTCAGTTAACTTTTTTTTCGTTTTTTCCGTTATTTAGGTGAGAAATATGATCAAAAACAGAAAACCAAAATATTTCAGATAACTTTTTTTTCTTTTTTTCCGCTATTTAAGTTAGAAATATGGATAAAAAGAGAAAACCAAAATATTTCAGATAACTTTTTTTTCTTTTTTTCCGTTATTTAAGTTAGATATTTGGATAAAAAGAGAAAACCAAAATATTTCTGATAACTGTTTTTTCATTTTTTCCGTTATTTAAGTTAGAAATATGGATAAAAAGAGAAAACCAAAATATTTCTGATAAATTTTTTTTCTTTTTTTCGTTATTTAAGTAAGAAATATGGATAAAAAGAGAACACCAAAATTTTTTAGATAACTTTGTTTTCTTTTTTTCCGTTATTTGGGTGAGAAATATGGATAAAAGCAGAAAACAAAAATATTTCAGATAACTTTTTTTTCTTTTTTTCCGTTATTTAAGTGAGAAATATGGATAAAAGCAGAAAACCAAAATATTTCAGATAACTTTTTTTTCTTTTCTTCCGTTATTTAGGTGAGAAATATATATAAAAACAGGTAAACCAAAATATTTCAGATAATATTTTTTTCTTTTTTTCCGTTATTTACATCAGAAAAATAGATAAAAAGAGAAAACCAAAATATTTCAGTTAACTTTTTTTTTCTTTTCTTTCGTTATTTAGGTGAGAAATATGATCAAAAACAGAAAACCAAAATACTTCAGATACCTTTTTTTCTTTTTTTCCGTTATTTAAGTAAGAAATATGGATAAAAAGAGAAAACCAAAATATTTCTGATAACTTTTTTTTCTTTTTTCCGTTATTTAAGTAAGAAATATGGATAAAAACAGAAAACCAAAAGTTTTTAGAAAACTTTTTTTTTCTTTTTTTCCGTTATTTAAGTGAGAAATATGAACAAAAACAGAAAACCAAAATATTTCAGATAAATTTTTTCTTTTTTTCCGTTATTTATGTGAAAAATATGATCAAAAACAGAAAACCCAAATATTTCAGTTAACTTTTTTTTCTTTTTTTCCGCTATTTAAGTTAGAAATATGGATAAAAAGTGAAAACCAAAATATTTCTGAAAACTTTTTTTTCTTTTTTCCGTTATTTATGTAAGAAATATGGATAAAAACAGAAAACTAGAAATTTTTAGAAAACTTTTTTTTCTCTTTTTCCGTTATTTAGGTGAGAAATATGGATAAAAGCAGAAAACCAAAATATTTCAGATAACTTTTTTTTCTTTTTTTCTGTTATTTAGGTGAGAAATATGATCAAAAACAGAAAACTCAAATATTTCAGTTAACTTTTTTTTCGTTTTTTCCGTTATTTAGGTGAGAAATATGATCAAAAACAGAAAACCAAAATATTTCAGATAATTTTTTTTTCTTTTTTTCCGCTATTTAAGTTAGAAATATGATCAAAAACAGAAAACCAAAATATTTCAGATAACTTTTTTTTCTTTTCTTTCGTTATTTAAGTTAGATATGTGGATAAAAAGAGAAAACTAAAATATTTCTGATAACTGTTTTTTCATTTTTTCCGTTATTTAGGTGAGAAATATGATCAAAAACAGAAAACCAAAATATTTCAGATAACTTTTTTTTCATTTTTTCCGTTATTTACGTCAGAAAAATGGATAAAAACAGAAAACCAAAATATTTCTGATTCCGTTTTTTTCTTTTTTTCCGTTATTTAAGTTAGAAATATGGATAAAAAGAGACAACCAAAATATTTCTGATAACTTTTTTTTCTTTTTTCCGTTATTTAAGTAAGAAATTTGGATAAAAAGACAACACCACAATTTTTTAGATAACTTTTTTTTTCTTTTTTTCCGTTATTTGGGTGAGAAATATGGATAAAAGCAGAAAACAAAAATATTTCATAATATTTTTTTTTCTTTTTTTCCGTTGTTTAGGTGAGAAATATGATCAAAAACAGAAAACCCAAATATTTCAGTTAACTTTTTTTTCTTTTTTTCCGCTATTTAAGTTAGAAATATGGATAAAAAGAGAAAACCAAAATATTTGTGAAAACTTTTTTTTCTTTTTTCCGTTATTTAAGTAAGAAGTATGGATAAAAATAGAAAACCGAAATTTTTTAAAAAACTCTTTTTTCTTTTTTTCTGTTATTTAGGTGAGAAATATGGATAAAAGCAGAAAACCAAAATATTTCAGATAACTTTTTTTTCTTTTTTTCTGTTATTTAGGTGAGAAATATGATCAAAAACAGAAAACCCAAATATTTCAGTTAACTTTTTGTTTTTTTTTCCGTTATTTAGGTGAGAAATATGATCAAAAACAGAAAACCAAAATATTTCAGATAACTTTTTTTTTCTTTTTTTCCGCTATTTAAGTTAGAAATATGATCAAAAACAGAAAACCAAAATATTTCAGATAACTTTTTTTTCATTTTTTCAGTTATTTACGTCAGAAAAATGGATAAAAACAGAAAACCAAAATATTTCTGATACCTTTTTTTTCGTTTTTTCCGTTATTTAAGTTAGAAATATGGATAAAAAGAGAAAACCAAAATATTTCTGATAACTTTTTTTTCTTTTTTCCGATATTTAAGTAAGAAATATGGACATAACTTTTTTTTTCTTTTTTTCCGTTATTTAGGTGAGAAATATATATAAAAACAGAAAACCAAAATATTTCAGATAACATTTTGTTCTTTTTTTCCGTTATTTAAGTGAGAAACGTGAACAAAAACAGAAATCCAAAATATTTCAGATAACTTTTTTTTGTTTTTTTCGTTATTTAAGTGCGAAATATGAACAAAAAGAGAAAACCAAAATATGTCAGATAACTTTTTTTCTTTTTTTCCGTAATTTAAGTAAGAAATATGGATAAAAAGAGAAAACCAAAATATTTCTGATAACTTTTTTTTCTTTTTTCCGTTATTTAAGTAAGAAATATGGATAAAAACAGAAAACCAAAAGTTTTTAGAAAACTTTTTTTTCTTTTTTCCGTTATTTAGGTCAGAAATATGGATAAAAGCAGAAAACCAAAATATTTCAGATAACTTTTTTTTAAATTTTTCTGTTATTTAGGTCAGAAAAATGGATAAAAACAGAAAACCAAAATATTTCAGATAACTTTTTTTTCTTTTTTTCCGTTATTTAGGTGAGAAATATATATAAAAACAGAAAACCAAAATATTTCAGATAACATTTTGTTCTTTTTTTCCGTTATTTAAGTGAGAAACGTGAACAAAAACAGAAATCCAAAATATTTCAGATAACTTTTTTTTGTTTTTTTCCGTTATTTAAGTGCGAAATATGAACAAAAACAGAAAACCAAAATATGTCAGATAACTTTTTTTCTTTTTTTCCGTTATTTAAGTAAGAAATATGGATAAAAAGAGAAAACCAAAATATTTCTGATAACTTTTTTTTCTTTTTTCCGTTATTTAAGTAAGAAATATGGATAAAAACAGAAAACCAAAAGTTTTTAGAAAACTTTTTTTTCTTTTTTCCGTTATTTAGGTCAGAAATATGGATAAAAACAGAAAACCAAAATATTTCAGATAACTTTTTTTTAAATTTTTCTGTTATTTAGGTCAGAAAAATGGATAAAAACAGAAAACCAAAATATTTCAGATAACTTTTTTTTCATTTTTTCCGTTATTTAGCTGAGAAATATGATCAAAAACAGAAAACAAAAATATTTCAGATAACTTTTTTTTCTTTTTTTTCGTTATTTAAGTTAGATATGTGGATAAAAAGAGAAAACCAAAATATTTCTGATAACTGTTTTTTCATTTTTTCCGTTATTTAGGTGAGAAATATGATCAAAAACAGAAAACCAAAATATTTCAGATAACTTTTTTTTCATTTTTTCCGTTATTTACGTCAGAAAAATGGATAAAAACAGAAAACCAAAATATTTCTGATTCCATTTTTTTCCTTTTTTCCGTTATTTAAGTTAGAAATATGGATAAAAAGAGAAAACCAAAATATTTCTGATAACTTTTTTTTCTTTTTTCCGTTATTTAAGTAAGAAATATAAATAAAAAGAGAACACCACAATTTTTTAGATAACTTTTTTTTTATTTTTTTCCGTTATTTGGGTGAGAAATATGGATAAAAGCAGAAAACAAAAATATTTCACATAATTTTTTTTCCGTTATTTAAGTGAGAAATATGAACAAAAACAGAAAACCAAAATATTTCAGATAACTTTTTTTTCTTTTCTTCCGTTATTTAGGTGAGAAATATATAGAAAAACAGAAAACCAAAATATTTCAGATAATATTTTTTTCCGTTATTTAGGTGAGAAATATGAACAAAAACAGAAATCCAAAATATTTCAGATAACTTTTTTTTCGTTTTTTCCGTTATTTACGTCAGAATAATGGATAAAAAGAGAAACCAAAATATTTCAGATAACTTTTTTTTTCTTTTTTTCCGTAATTTAGGTGAGAAATATGATCAAAAACAGAAAACCAAAATACTTCAGATAACTTTTTTTCCGTTATTTAGGGGAGAAATATGATCAAAAACAGAAAACCAAAATATTTCAGAATACTTTTTTTTCTTTTTTTCCGTTGTTTAGTTGATTAATATATATAAAAATAGAAAACTAAAATATTTCAGTAAACATTTTTTTCTTTTTTCCGTTATTTAGGTGAGAAATATGAACAAAAACAGAAAACCAAAATATTTCAGATAACTTTTTTTTTGTTTTTTTTCGTTATTTAGGTGAGAAATATTATCAAAAACAGAAAACCGAAATATTTCAGATAACTTTTTTTTTTTTCTCCGTTATTTAGGTGAGAAATATGATCAAAAATAGAAAACCAAAATACTTCAGATAACTTTTTTTTATTTTTTCCGTTATTTAGGGGAGAAATATGATCAAAAACAGAAATCCAAAATATTTCAGATAACTTTTTTTTAATTTTTTCCGTTATTTACGTCAGAAAAATGGGTAAAAAGAGAAAACCATAATATTTCAGATAACTTTTTTTTCTTTTTTTCCGTTATTTAAGTTAGAAATATGGATAAAAAGAGAAAAACAAAATATTTCTGATAACTTTTTTTTCTTTTTTCCGTTATTTAGGTGAGAAATATGGATAAAAGCAGAAAACCAAAATATTTCAGATAACCTTTTTTCTTTTTTTCTGTTATTTAGGTGAGAAATATGAACAAACACAGAAAACCAAAATATTTCTATTAACGTTTTTTTTCTTATTTTCCGTTATATGATCTAATATGATCAAAAACAGAAAACCAAAATATTTCAGATAACTTTTTTTCCTTTTTTTCCGTTATTTAGGTGAGAAATATGATCAAAAACAGAAAACCAAAATATTTCAGATAACTTTTTTTTCTTTTTTTCTGCTATTTAAGTTAGAATTATGGATAAAAAGAGAAAACCAAAATATTTCTGAAAACTTTTTTTTCTTCTTTCCGTTATTTAAGTAAGAAATATGGATAAAAACAGAAAACCAAAAATTTTTAGATAACTTTCTTTTTCTTTTTCTCCGTTATTTAGGTGAGAAATATGTATAAAAGCAGAAAACCAAAATATTTCAGATATCTTTTTTTTCTTTTTTGCCGTTATTTAGGTGAGAAATATGATCAAAAACAGAAAACCAAAATATTTCAGATAACTTTTTTTCTTTTTTCCGGTTATTTAAGTTAGAAATGTGAACAAAAACAGAAAACCATAACATTTCTATTAACATTCTTTTTCTTTTTTCCGTTATTTAAGTAAGAAATATGGATAAAAACAGAAAACCAAAAGTTTTTAGAAAACTTTTTTTTTTCCGTTATTTAGGTGAGAAATATGATCAAAAACAGAAAACAAAAATATTTCAGATAACTTTTTTTTCTTTTCTTTCGTTATTTAAGTTAGATATGTGGATAAAAAGAGAAAACTAAAATATTTCTGATAACTGTTTTTTCATTTTTTCCGTTATTTAGGTGAGAAATATGATTAAAAACAGAAAACCAAAATATTTCAGATAACTTTTTTTTCATTTTTTCCGTTATTTACGTCAGAAAAATGGATAAAAACAGAAAACCAAAATATTTCTGATTCCGTTTTTTTCTTTTTTTCCGTTATTTAAGTTAGAAATATGGATAAAAAGAGACAACCAAAATATTTCTGATAACTTTTTTTTCTTTTTTCCGTTATTTAAGTAAGAAATTTGGATAAAAAGAGAACACCACAATTTTTTAGATAACTTTTTTTTTCTTTTTTTCCGTTATTTGGGTGAGAAATATGGATAAAAGCAGAAAACAAAAATATTTCACATAACTTTTTTTTCCGTTATTTAAGTGAGAAATATGAACAAAAACAGAAAACCAAAATATTTCAGATAACTTTTTTTTCTTTTCTTCCGTTATTTAGGTGAGAAATATATATAAAAACAGAAAACAAAAATATTTCAGATAATATTTTTTTCTTTTTTTCCGTTATTTAGGTGAGAAATATGAACAAAAACAGAAATCCAAAATATTTCAGATAACTTTTTTTTCGTTTTTTCCGTTATTTACGTCAGAAAAATAGATAAAAAGAGAAAACCAAAATATTTCAGATAACTTTTTTTTTCTTTGTTTCCGTAATTTAGGTGAGAAATATGATCAAAAACAGAAAACCAAAATACTTCAGATAACTTTTTTTTCCGTTATTTAGGGGAGAAATATGATCAAAAACAGAAAACCAAAATATTTCAGAATACTTTTTTTTCTTTTTTTCCGTTGTTTAGTTGAGAAATATATATAAAAATAGAAAACTAAAATATTTCAGAAAACTTTTTTTTCTTTTTTCCGTTATTTAGGTCAGAAATATGGATAAAAGCAGAAAACCAAAATATTTCAGATAACTTTTTTTTAAATTTTTCTGTTATTTAGGTCAGAAAAATGGATAAAAACAGAAAACCAAAATATTTCAGATAACTTTTTTTTCTTTTTTTCCGTTATTTAGGTGAGAAATATCTATAAAAACAGAAAACCAAAATATTTCAGATAACTTTTTTTTCATTTTTTTCGTTATTTAGCTGAGAAATATGATCAAAAACAGAAAACAAAAATATTTCAGATAACTTTTTTTTCTTTTTTTTCGTTATTTAAGTTAGATATGTGGATAAAAAGAGAAAACCAAAATATTTCTGATAACTGTTTTTTCATTTTTTCCGTTATTTAGGTGAGAAATATGATCAAAAACAGAAAACCAAAATATTTCAGATAAATTTTTTTCATTTTTTCCGTTATTTACGTCAGAAAAATGGATAAAAACAGAAAACCAAAATATTTCTGATTCCGTTTTTTTCTTTTTTTCCGTTATTTAAGTTAGAGATATGGATAAAAAGAGAAAACCAAAATATTTCTGATAACTTTTTTTTCTTTTTTCCGTTATTTAAGTAAGATATATGGATAAAAAGAGAACACCACAATTTTTTAGATAACTTTTTTTTTTTTTTTCCGTTATTTGGGTGAGAAATATGGATAAAAGCAGAAAACAAAAATATTTCACATAACTTTTTTTTCCGTTATTTAAGTGAGAAATATGAACAAAAACAGAAATCCAAAATATTTCAGATAACTGTTTTTTCGTTTTTTCCGTTATTTACGTCAGAAAAATGGATAAAAAGAGAAAACCAAAATATTTCAGATAAATTTTTTTTTCTTTTTTTCCGTAATTTAGGTGAGAAATATGATCAAAAACAGAAAACCAAAATACTTCAGATAACTTTTTTTTCCGTTATTTAGGGGAGAAATATGATCAAAAACAGAAAACCAAAATATTTCAGAATACTTTTCTTTCTTTTTTTCCGTTGTTTAGTTGAGAAATATATATAAAAATAGAAAACTAAAATATTTCAGAAAACACTTTTTTCTTTTTTCCGTTATTTAGGTGAGAAATATGAACAAAAACAGAAAACCAAAATATTTCAGATAACTTTTTTTTTGTTTTTTTCCGTTATTTAGGTAAGAAATATTATCAAAAACAGAAAACCGAAATATTTCAGATAACTTTTTTTTTTTTTCTCCGTTATTTTGGTGAGAAATATGATCAAAAATAGAAAACCAAAATACTTCAGATAACTTTTTCTTATTTTTTCCGTTATTTAGGGGAGAAATATGATCAAAAACAGAAATCCAAAATATTTCAGATAACTTTTTTTTTTGTTTTTTTCCGTTATTTAGGTAAGAAATATTATCAAAAACAGAAAACCGAAATATTTCTGATAACTTTTTTTTCTTTTTTCCGTTATTTAGGTGAGAAATATGGATAAAAGCAGAAAACCAAAATATTTCAGATAACCTTTTTTCTTTTTTTCTGTTATTTAGGTGAGAAATATGAACAAACACAGAAAACCAAAATATTTCTATTAACGTTTTTTTTCTTATTTTCCGTTATATGATCTAATATGATCAAAAACAGAAAACCAAAATATTTCAGATAACTTTTTTTCCGTTATTTAGGTGAAAAATATGATCAAAAACAGAAAACCAAAATATTTCAGATAACTTTTTTTTCTTTTTTTCTGCTATTTAAGTTAGAATTATGGATAAAAAGAGAAAACCAAAATATTTCTGATAACTTTTTTTTCTTTTTTCCGTTATTTAAGTAAGAAATATGGATAAAAACAGAAAACCAAAAGTTTTTAGAAAACTTTTTTTTTTCCGTTATTTAGGTGAGAAATATGATCAAAAACAGAAAACAAAAATATTTCAGATAACTTTTTTTTCTTTTTTTTCGTTATTTAAGTTAGATATGTGGATAAAAAGAGAAAACCAAAATATTTCTGATAACTGTTTTTTCATTTTTTCCGTTATTTAGGTGAGAAATATGATCAAAAACAGAAAACCAAAATATTTCAGATAACTTTTTTTTCATTTTTTCCGTTATTTACGTCAGAAAAATGGATAAAAACAGAAAACCAAAATATTTCTGATTCCGTTTTTTTCTTTTTTTCCGTTATTTAAGTTAGAAATATGGATAAAAAGAGAAAACCAAAATATTTCTGATAACTTTTTTTTCTTTTTTCCGTTATTTAAGTAAGAAATTTGGATAAAAAGAGAACACCACAATTTTTTAGATAACTTTTTTTTTCTTTTTTTCCGTTATTTGGGTGAGAAATATGGATAAAAGCAGAAAACAAAAATATTTCACATAACTTTTTTTTCCGTTATTTAAGTGAGAAATATGAACAAAAACAGAAAACCAAAATATTTCAGATAACTTTTTTTTCTTTTCTTCCGTTATTTAGGTGAGAAATATATATAAAAACAGACAACCAAAATATTTCAGATAATATTTTTTTCTTTTTTTCCGTCATTTAGGTGAGAAATATGAACAAAAACAGAAATCCAAAATATTTCAGATAACTTTTTTTTCGTTTTTTCCGTTATTTACGTCAGAAAAATGGATAAAAAGAGAAAACCAAAATATTTCAGATAACTTTTTTTTTCTTTTTTTCCGTAATTTAGGTGAGAAATATGATCAAAAACAGAAAACCAAAATATTTCAGAATACTTTTTTTTCTTTTTTTCCGTTGTTTAGTTGAGAAATATATATAAAAATAGAAAACTAAAATATTTCAGAAAACATTTTTTTCTTTTTTCCGTTATTTAGGTGAGAAATATGAACAAAAACAGAAAACCAAAATATTTCAGATAACTTTTTTTTTGTTTTTTTCCGTTATTGAGGTGAGAAATATTATCAAAAACAGAAAACCGAAATATTTCAGATAACTTTTTTTTTTTTTCTCCGTTATTTAGGTGAGAAATATGATCAAAAATAGAAAACCAAAATACTTCAGATAACTTTTTTTTATTTTTTCCGTTATTTAGGGGAGAAATATGATCAAAAACAGAAATCCAAAATATTTCAGATAACTTTTTTTTAATTTTTTCCGTTATTTACGTCAGAAAAATGGATAAAAAGAGAAAACCATAATATTTCAGATAACTTTTTTTTCTTTTTTTCCGTTATTTAAGTTAGAAATATGGATAAAAAGAGAAAAACAAAATATTTCTGATAACTTTTTTTTCTTTTTTCCGTTATTTAGGTGAGAAATATGGATAAAAGCAGAAAACCAAAATATTTCAGATAACCTTTTTTCTTTTTTTCTGTTATTTAGGTGAGAAATATGAACAAACACAGAAAACCAAAATATTTCTATTAACGTTTTTTTTCTTATTTTCCGTTATATGATCTAATATGATCAAAAACAGAAAACCAAAATATTTCAGATAACTTTTTTTTCTTTTTTTCTGCTATTTAAGTTAGAATTATAGATTAAAAGAGAAAACCAAAATATTTCTGAAAACTTTTTTATCTTCTTTCCGTTATTTAAATAAGAAATATGGATAAAAACAGAAAACCAAAAATTTTTAGATAACTTTCTTTTTCTTTTTCTCCGTATAAAAGCAGAAAACCAAAATATTTCAGATATCTTTTTTTTCTTTTTTGCCGTTATTTAGGTGAGAAATATGATCAAAAACAGAAAACCAAAATATTTCAGATAACTTTTTTTCTTTTTTTCCGGTTATTTAAGTTAGAAATGTGAACAAAAACAGAAAACCAAAACATTTCTATTAACATTCTTTTTCTTTTTGTCCGTTATTTAAGTTAGAAATATGGATAAAAACAGAAAACCAAAAGTTTTTAGAAAACTTTTTTTTTCCCGTTATTTAGGTGAGAAATATGGATAAAAGCAGAAAATCAAATTATTTCAGATAACTTTTTTTTCTTTTTTTCTGTTATTTATGGGAGAAATATGATCAAAAACAGAAAACCAAAATATTTCAGATAACTTTTTTTAAAATTTTTTGTTATTTAGGTCAGAAAAATGGATAAAAACAGAAAACCAAAATATTTCAGATAACTTTTTTTAAAATTTTTTGTTATTTAGGTCAGAAAAATGGATAAAAACAGAAAACCAAAATATTTCTGAAAACTTTTTTTTCTTTTTTTCCGTTATTTAGGGGAGAAATATATATAAAAACAGAAAACCAAAATATTTCAGATAACTTTTTTTTTCATTTTTTGCGTTATTAAGGGGAGAAATATGATCAAAAACAGAAAACCAATATATTTCAGAATACTTATTTTAAAATTTTTTGTTATTTAGGTCAGAAAAATGGATAAAAACAGAAAACCAAAATATTTCAGATAATTTTTTTCTTTTTTTCCGTTATTTAAGTTAGAAATATGGATAAAAAGAGAAAACCAAAATATTTCTGATAACTTTTTTTTCTTTTTTCCGTTATTTAAGTAAGAAATATGGATAAAAACAGAAAACCAAAAGTTTTTAGAAAACTTTTTTTTTTCCGTTATTTAGGTGAGAAATATGGATAAAAGCAGAAAACCAAAATATTTCAGATAACTTTTTTTTCTTTTTTTCTGTTATTTATGGGAGAAATATGATCAAAAACAGAAAACCAAAATATTTCAGATAACTTTTTTTAAAATTTTTTGTTATTTAGGTCAGAAAAATGGATAAAAACAGAAAACCAAAATATTTCAGATAACTTTTTTTTCTTTTTTTCCGTTATTTAGGGGAGAAATATATATAAAAACAGAAAACCAAAATATTTCAGATAACTTTTTTTCATTTTTTGCGTTATTTAGGGGAGAAATATGATCAAAAACAGAAAACCAAAATATTTCAGAATACTTTTTTTTTTTCCGTTGTTTAGTTGAGAAATATATATAAAAACAGAAAACTAAAATATTTCAGATAACATTTTTTTCTTTTTTCCGTTATTTAGGTGAGAAATATGAACAAAAACAGAAAACCAAAATATTTCAGATAACTTTTTTTTTGTTTTTTTCCGTTATTTAGGTGAGAAATATTATCAAAAACAGAAAACCAAAATATTTCAGATAACTTTTTTTTCTTTTTCTCCATTATTTAGGTGAGAAATATGATCAAAAATAGAAAACCAAAATACTTCAGATAACTTTTTTTTCTTTTTTCCGTTATTTAGGGGAGAAATATGATCAAAAATAGAAATCCAAAATATTTCAGATAACTTTT
The DNA here is from genome assembly GCA_963932195.1 of Empis livida. Lineage (NCBI taxonomy): Eukaryota > Metazoa > Arthropoda > Insecta > Diptera > Empididae > Empis > Empis livida. Next base: position 18,575,132 of record OZ010648.1, read on the forward strand.
TTTTCATTTTTTCAGTTATTTACGTCAGAAAAATGGATAAAAAGAGAAAACCAAAATATTTCAGATAACTTTTTTTTCTTTTTTTCCGTTATTTAAGTTAGAAATATGGATAAAAAGAGAAAACCAAAATATTTCCGATAACTTTTTTTTCTTTTTTCCGTTATTTAGGTGAGAAATATGGATAAAAGCAGAAAACCAAAATATTTCAGATAACCTTTTTTCTTTTTTTTTGTTATTTAGGTGAGAAATATATATAAAAACAGAAAATCAAAATATTTCAGATAACATTTTGTTCTTTTTTTGCGTTATTTAGGTGAGAAATATGAACAAAAACAGAAAACCAAAATATTTCGGATAACTTTTTTTTGTTTTTTTCAGTTATTTAGGTAAATATGATCAAAAATAGAAAACCCAAATATTTCAGTTAACTTTTTTTCTTTTTTTCCGTTATTTAGGTGAGAAAAATGATCAAAAACAGAAAACCAAAATATTTCTGAAAACTTTTTTTTCTTTTTTCCGTTATTTAAGTAAGAAATATAGATAAAAACTGAAAACCAAAATTTTTTAGATAACTTTCTTTTTTTTTTCTCCGTTACTTAGGTGAGAAATATGTATAAATGCAGAAAACCAAAATATTTCAGATATCTTTTTTTTTCTTTTTTTCCGTTATTTAAGTTAGAAAAATGGATAAAAAGAGAAAACCAAAATATTTCTGATAACTTTTTTTTCTTTTTTCCGTTATTTAGGTGAGAAATATGGATAAAAGCAGAAAACCAAAATATTTCAGATAACGTTTTTTTCTTTTTTTGCGTTATTTAGGTGAGAAATATGAACAAAAACAGAAAACCAAAATATTTCGGATAACTTTTTTTTGTTTTTTTTCCGTTATTTAGGTAAATATGATCAAAAATAGAAAACCCAAATATTTCAGTTAACTTTTTTTTCTTTTTTTCCGTTATTTAGGTGAGAAAAATGATCAAAAACAGAAAACCAAAATATTTCAGATAACTTTTTTTTTCTTTTTTTCCGATATTTAAGTTAGAAATATGGATAAAAAGAGAAAACCAAAATATTTCTGAAAACTTTTTTTTCTTTTTTCCGTTATTTAAGTAAGAAATATGGATAAAAACAGAAAACCAAAAGTTTTTAGAAAACTTTTTTTTTTTCTTCCGTTATTTAGGTAAATATGATCAAAAATAGAAAACCCAAATATTTCAGTTAACTTTTTTTTCTTTTTTTCCGTTATTTATGGGAGAAATATGAACAAAAACAGAAAACCAAAATATTTCTGATAACTTTTTTTTCTTTTTTCCGTTATTTAAGTAAGAAATATGGATAAAAAGAGAACACCAAAATTGTTTAGATAACTTTTTTCTTCTTTTTTTCCGTTATTTAGGTGAGAAATATATATAAAAACAGAAAACCAAAATATTTCAGATAACACTTTTTTCTTTTTTTCGTTATTTAGGGGAGAAACATGATCAAAAACAGAAAACCAAAATATTTAAGAAAACTCTTTTTTTTCTTTTTTTTCAGTTGTTTAGGTGAGAAATATGAACAAAAACAAAAAACCAAAATATTTTAGATAACTTTTTTTTCCCATTATTTAGGTGAGAAATATGGATAAAAAAAGAAAATTAAAATATTTCAGATAACTTTTTTTCTTTTTTTCCGTTATTTAAGTGAGAAATATGGGTAAAAACAGAATACCAAAATTTTTTAGATAACTTTCTTTTTCTTTTTCTCCGTTACTTAGGTGAGAAATATGTATAAATGCAGAAAACCAAAATATTTCAGATATCTTTTTTTTTCTTTTTTTCCGTTATTTAAGTTAGAAATATAGATAAAAAGAGAAAACCAAAATATTTCTGATAACTATTTTTTCTTTTTTCCGTTATTTAAGTAAGAAATATGGATAAAAACAGAAAACCAAAAGTTTTTAGAAAACTTTTTTTTTTTTCTTCCGTTATTTAGGTAAATATGATCAAAAATAGAAAACCCAAATATTTCAGTTAACTTTTTTTTCTTTTTTTTCCGTTATTTAGGTGAGAAATATGATCAAAAACAAAAAACCAAAATATTTCAGATTACTTTTTTTTCTTTTTTTCCGTTATTTAGGTGAGAAATATATATAAAAACAGAAAACCAAAATATTTCAGATAACATTTTGTTCTTTTTTTGCGTTATTTAGGTGAGAAATATGAACAAAAACAGAAAACCAAAATATTTCGGATAACTTCTTTTTGTTTTTTTTCCGTTATTCAGGTAAATATGATCAAAAATAGAAAACCCAAATATTTCAGTTAACTTTTTTTTCTTTTTTTCCGTTATTTAGGTGAGAAAAATGATCAAAAACAGAAAACCAAAATATTTCAGATAACTTTTTTTTTCTTTTTTTCCGATATTTAAGTTAGAAATATGGATAAAAAGAGAAAACCAAAATATTTCTGAAAACTTTTTTTTCTTTTTTCCGTTATTTAAGTAAGAAATATGGATAAAAACAGAAAACCAAAAGTTTTTAGAAAACTTTTTTTTTTTCTTCCGTTATTTAGGTAAATGATCAAAAATAGAAAACCCAAATATTTCAGTTAACTTTTTTTTCTTTTTTTCCGTTATTTATGGGAGAAATATGAACAAAAACAGAAAACCAAAATATTTCTGATAACTTTTTTTTCTTTTTTCGGTTATTTAAGTAAGAAATATGGATAAAAAGAGAACACCAAAATTGTTTAGATAACTTTTTTCTTCTTTTTTTCCGTTATTTAGGTGAGAAATATATATAAAAACAGAAAACCAAAATATTTCATATAACACTTTTTTCTTTTTTTCCGTTATTTAGGGGAGAAACATGATCAAAAACAGAAAACCAAAATATTTAAGGAAACTCTTTTGTTTCTTTTTTTTTCAGTTGTTTAGGTGAGAAATATGAACAAAAACAAAAAACCAAAATATTTTAGATAACTTTTTTTTCCCATTATTTAGGTGAGAAATATGGATAAAAACAGAAAATTAAAATATTTCAGATAACTTTTTTTCTTTTTTTCCGTTATTTAAGTGAGAAATATGGATAAAAACAGAACACCAAAATATTTCAGATAACTCTTTTTTAAATTTTTCTGTTATTTATGTCAGAAAAATGGATAAAAACAGAAAACCGAAATATTTCAGATAACTTTTTTTCTTTTTTTCCGTTATTTAAGTGAGAAATATGATAAAAAACAGAAAACCAAATTATCAGATAACTTTTTTTTTATTTTTTCCGTTATTTAGGTGAGAAATATGATCAAAAACAGCAAACCAAAATATTTCAGATAACTTTTTTTTCTTTTTTCTCGTTATTTAAGTTAGATATTTGGATAAAAAGAGAAGACCAAAATATTTTTGATACCTGTTTTTTCATATTTTCCGTTATTTAGGTGAGAAATATGATCAGAAACAGAAAACCAAAATAATTCAGATAACTTTTTTTTTCATTTTTTCCGTTATTTACGTCAGAAAAATGGATAAAAACAGAAAACCAAAATATTTCTGATACCTTTTTTCTCTTTTTTTCCGTTATTTAAGTTAGATATATGGATAAAAAGAGAAAACCAAAATATTTCTGATAACTTTTTTTTATTTTTTCGGTTATTTAAGTAAGAAATATGGATAAAAAGAGAACACCAAAATTGTTTAGATAACTTTTTTTTTCTTTTTCCGTTATTTGGGTGAGAAATATGGATAAAAGCAGAAAACAAAAATATTTCAGGTAACTTTTTTTTCTTTTTTTCCGCTATTTAAGTGAGAAAAATAAACAAAAATAGAAAACCAAAATATTTCAGATAACTTTTTTTTCATTTTTTCCGTTATTTAGGTGAGAAATATGATCAAAAACAGCAAACCAAAATATTTCAGATAACTTTTTTTTCTTTTTTCTCGTTATTTAAGTTAGATATTTGGATAAAAAGAGAAGACCAAAATATTTTTGATAACTGTTTTTTCATATTTTCCGTTATTTAGGTGAGAAATATGATCAAAAACAGAAAACCAAAATATTTCAGATAACTTTTTTTTCATTTTTCCCGTTATTTACGTCAGAAAAATGAATAAAAACAGAAAACCAAAATATTTCTGATACCTTTTTTCTCTTTTTTTCCGTTATTTAAGTTAGAAATATGGATAAAAAGAGAAAACCAAAATATTTCTGATAACTTTTTTTTATTTTTTCGGTTATTTAAGTAAGAAATATGGATAAAAAGAGAACACCAAAATTGTTTAGATAACTTTTTTTTCTTTTTTTCCGCTATTTAAGTGAGAAAAATAAACAAAAACAGAAAACCAAAATATTTCAGATAACTTTTTTTTCTTTTCTTCCGTTATTTAGGTGAGAAATATATATAAAAACAGAAAACCAAAATATTTCAGGTAACTTTTTTTCCTTTTTTTCCGCTATTTAAGTGAGAAAAATAAACAAAAACAGAAAACCAAAATATTTCAGATAACTTTTTTTTCTTTTCTTCCGTTATTTAGGTGAGAAATATATATAAAAACAGAAATCCAAAATATTTCAGATAACTTTTTTTTCATTTTTTCCGTTAATTACGTCAGAAAAATGGATAAAAAGAGAAAACCAAAATATTTCAGCTAATTTTTTTTTTTTTGTTCGTTATTTAGGTGAGAAATATGATCAAAAACAGGAAACCAAAATACTTCAGATAACTTTTTTTTCTTTTTTCCCGTTATTTAGGGGAGAAATATGATCAAAAACAGAAAACCAAAATATTTCAGAATACTTTTTTTTTCTTTTTTTCCGTTGTTTAGGTGAGAAATATGAACTAAAACAGAAAACCAAAATATTTCTGTTAACGTTTTTTTTCTTTTTTTCCGTTATTTAGGGGATAAATATGAACAAAAACAGAAAACCAAAATATTTCAGATAACTTTTTTTCCGCTTTTTCCGCTATTTAGGTGAGAAATATATATAAAAACAAAAAACCAAAATATTTCAGATAACATTTTTTTTTTTTTTTCCGTTATTTAGGGGAGAAACATAATCAAAAACAGAAAACCAAAATATTTAAGAAAACTCTTTTTTTTCTTTTTTTTTCAGTTGTTTAGGTGAGAAATATGAACTAAAACAGAAAACCAAAGTATTTCAGATAACTTTTTTTTCATTTTTTCCGTTATTTAGGTCAGAAAAATGGATAAAAACAGAAAACTAAAATATTTCAGATAAGTTTTTTTTCTTTTTTTCCGTTATTTCTGTTAACGTTTTTTTCTTTTTTCCGTTATTTAAGTGAGAAATATGAACAAAACCAAAAAACCAAAATATTTTAGATAACTTTTTTTTCCCATTATTTAGGTAAGAAATATGGATAAAAACAGAAAATTAAAATATTTCAGATAACTTTTTTTCTTTTTTTCCGTTATTTAAGTGAGAAATATGGTTAAAAACAGAACACCAAAATATTTCAGATAACTTTTTTTCTTTTTTTCCGTTATTTAAGTTAGAAAAATGGATAAAAAGAGAAAACCAAAATATTTCTGATAACTTTTTTTTCTTTTTTCCGTTATTTAAGTAAGAAATATGGATAAAAACAGAAAACCAAAAGTTTTTAGAAAACCTTTTTTTCTTTTTTTCCGTTATTTAGGTGAGAAATATGGATAAAAGCAGAAAACCAAAATATGTCAGATAACATTTTTTTCTTTTTTTCTCTTATTTATGTGAGAAATATGATCAAAAACAGAAAACCAAAATATTTCACATAACTTTTTTTAAAATTTTTCTGTTATTTAGGTCAGAAAAATGGATAAAAACAGAAAACCAAAATATTTCAGATAATTTTTTTTTCTTTTTTTTCGTTATTTAGGGGAGAAATATGATCAAAAACAGAAAACCAAAATATTTCAGATAACTTTTTTTTAAATTTTTCTATTATTTAGGTCAGAAAAATGGATAAAAAGAGAAACCCAAAATATTTAAGATCACTTTTTTTTTCTTTTTTTTTCGTTATTTAGGTGAGAAATATGATCAAAAACAGGAAACCAAAATACTTCAGATAACTTTTTTTTTTTTTTCCGTTATTTAGGTGAGGAATATGATCAAAAACAGAAAACCAAAATATTTCAGAATACTTTTTTTTTCTTTTTTCCGTTGTTTAGGTGAGAAATATGAACAAAAACAGAAAACCAAAATATTTCAGATAACTTTTTTTTCATTTTTTCCGTTATTTACGTCAGAAAAATGGATAAAAAGAGAAAACCAAAATATTTCAGATAACCTTTTTTTTCTTTTTTTTCGTTATTTAGGTGAGAAATATGATCAAAAATAGGAAACCAAAATACTTCAGATAACTTTTTTTTCTTTTTATCCGTTATTTAGGGGAGAGATGTGATCAAAACAGAAAACCAAAATATTTCAGAATACTTTTTTTTTCTTTTTTCCGTTGTTTAGGTGAGAAATATGAACTAAAACAGAAAACCAAAATATTTCTGTTAACGTTTTTTTTTCTTTTTTTTCCGTTATTTAAGTCAGAAATATGAACAAAAACAGAAAACCAAAATATTTCAGATAACTTATTTCCGCTTTTTCCGCTATTTAAGTGAGAAATATGTATAAAAACAGAAAACCAAAATATTTCAGATAACTTTTTTTTCTTTTTTTCTGTTATTTAGGGGAGAAATATGATAAAAAAAACCAAAATATTTAAGAAAACTCTTTTTTTTCTTTTTTTTCAGTTGTTTAGGTGAGAAATATGAACTAAAACAGAAAACCAAAATATTTCAGATAACTTTTTTTCCATTTTTTCCGTTATATAGGTCAGAAAAATAGATAAAAACAGAAAACCAAAATATTTCAGATAACTTTTTTTTCTTTTCTTCCGTTATTTAGGTGAGAAATATATATAAAAACAGAAAACCAAAATATTTCAGATAATATTTTTTTTCTTTGTTTCCGTTATTTCTGTTAACGTTTTTTTTCTTTCTTCCGTTATTTAATTTAGAAATATGAACAAAAACAGAAAACCAAAATATTTTAGATAACTTTTTTTTCCCATTATTTAGGTGAGAAATATGGATAAAAACAGAAAATTAAAATATTTCAGATAACTTTTTTTTCTTTTTTTCCGTTATTTAAGTGAGAAATATGGATAAAAACAGAACACCAAAATATTTCAGATAACTTTTTTTTCATTTTTTCCGCTATTTACGTCAGAAAAATGGATAAAAACAGAAAACCAAAATATTTCTGATACCTTTTTTTCTTTTTTTGCGTTACTTAAGTTAGAAATATGGATAAAAGAGAAAACCAAAATATTTCTGATAACTTTTTTTTCTTTTTTCCGTTATTTAAGTAAGAAATATGGATAAAAACAAAAAACCAAAAGATTTTAGAAAACTTTTTTTTTCTTTTTTTCCGTTATTTAGGTGAGAAATATGGATAAAAGCAGAAAACCAAAATATTTCAGATAACTTTTTTTTCTTTTTTTCTGTTATTTAGGTGAGAAATATGATCAAAAACAGAAAACCAAAATATTTCAGATAACTCTTTTTTAAATTTTTCTGTTAATTAGGTCAGAAAAATGGATAAAAACAGAAAACCAAAATATTTCAGATAACTTTTTTTTCTTTTTTTTCCGTTATTTAGGTGAGAAATATATATAAAAACAGAAAACCAAAATATTTCAGATAACTTTTTTTTCATTTTTTCCGTTATTTATTTGAGAAATATGATCAAAAACAGAAAACCAAAATATTTCAGATAACTTTTTTTTTGTTATTTAAGTTAGATATTTGGATAAAAAGAGAAAACCAAAATATTTCTGATAACTGTTTTTTCATTTTTTCCGTTATTTAGGTGAGAAATATGATCAAAAACAGAAAACCAAAATATTTCAGATAGCGTTTTTTTCCTTTTTTCTGTTATTTAGGGGAGAAAAATATGATCAAAAACAGAAAACCAAAATATTTCAGATAACTTTTTTTTAAATTTTTCTGTTATTTAGGTCAGAAAAATGGATAAAAACAGAAAACCAAAATATTTCAGATAACTTTTTTTGCTTTTTTCCGTTATTTACGTCAGAAAAATGGATAAAAACAGAAAACCAAAATATTTCTGATACCTTTTTTTTCTTTTTTTCCGTTATTTAAGTTAGAAATATGGATAAAAAGAGAAAACCAAAATATTTCTGACAACTGTTTTTTTCTTTTTTCCGTTATTTAAGTAAGAAATATGAACAAAAACAGAAAACTAATATATTTCAGATAATTTTTTTTTTCTTTTTCTCCGTTATTTAAGTAAGAAATATGGATAAAAACAGAAATCCAAAATATTTCAGATAACTTTTTTTTCTTTTTTTCCGTTATTTACGTCAGAAAAATGGATAAAAAGAGAAAACCAAAATATTTCAGATAACCTTTTTTTTCTTTTTTTTCGTTATTTAGGTGAGAAATATGATCAAAAATAGGAAACCAAAATACTTTAGATAACTTTTTTTTCTTTTTTACCGTTATTTAGGGGAGAGATATGATCAAAAACAGAAAACCAAAATATTTCAGAATACTTTTTTTTTCTTTTTTCCGTTGTTTAGGTGAGAAATCTGAACTAAAACAGAAAACCAAAATATTTCTGTTAACGTTTTTTTTTCTTTTTTTCCGTTATTTAAGTGAGAAATATGAACAAAAACAGAAAACCAAAATATTTCAGATAACTTTTTTCCGCTTTTTCCGCTATTTAAGTGAGAAATATGTATAAAAACAGAAAACCAAAATATTTCAGATAACATTTTTTTCTTTTTTTCCGTTATTTAGGGGCGAAATATGATCAAAAAAACCAAAATATTTAAGAAAATTCTTTTTTTTCTTTTTTTTCAGTTGTTTAGGTGAGAAATATGAACTAAAACAGAAAACCAAAATATTTCAGATAACTTTTTTTCCATTTTTTCCGTTATTTAGGTCAGAAAAATGGATATAAACAGAATACCAAAATATTTTAGATAAATTTTTTTTTCTTTTTTTCCGTTATTTCTGTTAACGTTTATTTTCTTTTTTCCGTTATTTAAGTGAGAAATATAAACAAAAACAGAAAACCAAAATATTTCAGATAACATTTTTTTCTTTTTTACAGTTATTTAGGTCAGAAAAATGGATAAAAAGAGAAAACCAAAATATTTCACATAACTTTTTTTTTCTTTTTTTTCGTTATTTAGGTGAGAAATATGATCAAAAACAGGAAACCAAAATACTTCAGATAACTTTTTTTTCTTTTTTTCCGTTGTTTAGGGGAGAAATATGATCAAAAACAGAAAACCAAAATATTTCAGATAATATTTTTTTTCTTTTTTTCCATTATTTAGCTGAGAAATATATATAAAAACAGAAAACCAAAATATTTCAGATAATATTTTTTTTCTCTTTTTCCGTTATTTAGCTGAGAAATATGAACAAAAACAGAAATCCAAAATATTTCAGATAACTTTTTTTTCATTTTTTCCGTTATTTACGTCAGAAAAATGGATTAAAAGAGAAAACCAAAATATTTCACATAACTTTTTTTTTCTTTTTTTTCGTTATTTAGGTGAGAAATATGATCAAAAACAGGAAACCAAAATACTTCAGATAACTTTTTTTTCTTTTTTTCCGTTATTTAGGGGAGAAATATGATCAAAAACAGAAAACCAAAATATTTCAGATAACTCTTTTTTAAATTTTTCTGTTAATTAGGTCAGAAAAATGGATAAAAACAGAAAACCAAAATATTTCAGATAACTTTTTTTTCTTTTTTTTCCGTTATTTAGGTGAGAAATATATATAAAAACAGAAAACCAAAATATTTCAGATAACTTTTTTTTCTTTTTTTCCGTTATTTAGGTGAGAAATAAATATACATAAAAACAGAAAACAAAAATATTTCAGATAACTTTTTTTTCATTTTTTCCGTTATTTATGTCAGAAAAATGGATAAAAACAGAAAACCAAAATATTTCTGATACCTTTTTTTTTCTTTTTTTCCGTTATTTAAGTTAGAAATATGGATAAAAAGAGAAAACCAAAATATTTCTGACAACTTTTTTTTCTATTTTCGGTTATTCAAGTAAGAAATATGAACAAAAACAGAAAACTAAAATATTTCAGATAACTTTTTTTTTCTTTTTCTCCGTTATTTTTTTCCGTTACCTAAATAACGGAAAAAAAGAAAAAAAAGTTATGGATAAAAACAGAAATCCAAAATATTTCAGATAACTTTTTTTTCATTTTTTTCGTTATTTACGTCAGAAAAATGGATAAAAAGAGAAAACCAAAATATTTCAGATAACCTTTTTTTTCTTTTTTTTCGTTATTTAGGTGAGAAATATGATCAAAAATAGGAAACCAAAATACTTCAGATAACTTTTTTTTCTTTTTTACCGTTATTTAGGGGAGAGATATGATCAAAAACAGAAAACCAAAATATTTCAGAATACTTTTTTTTTCTTTTTTCCGTTGTTTAGGTGAGAAATATGAACTAAAACAGAAAACCAAAATATTTCTGTTAACGTTTTTTTTTCTTTTTTTCCGTTATTTAAGTGAGAAATATGAACAAAACCAGAAAACCAAAATATTTCAGATAACTTTTTTCCGCTTTTTCCGCTATTTAAGTGAGAAATATGTATAAAAACAGAAAACCAAAATATTTCAGATAACATTTTTTTCTTTTTTTCCGTTATTTAGGGGAGAAATATGATCAAAAAAACCAAAATATTTAAGAAAATTCTTTTTTTTCTTTTTTTTCAGTTGTTTAGGTGAGAAATATGAACTAAAACAGAAAACCAAAATATTTCAGATAACTTTTTTTCCATTTTTTCCGTTATTTAGGTCAGAAAAATGGATATAAACAGAATACCAAAATATTTCAGATAAATTTTTTTTTATTTTTTTCCGTTATTTATGTTAACGTTTTTTTTCTTTTTTCCGTTATTTAAGTGAGAAATATAAACAAAAACAGAAAACCAAAATATTTCAGATAACATTTTTTTCTTTTTTTCCGTTATTTAGGTCAGAAAAATGGATAAAAAGAGAAAACCAAAATATTTTACATAACTTTTTTTTTCTTTTTTTTCGTTATTTAGGTGAGAAATATGATCAAAAACAGGAAACCAAAATACTTCAGATAACTTTTTTTTCTTTTTTTCCGTTTTTAGGGGAGAAATATGATCAAAAACAGAAAACCAAAATATTTCAGATAATATTTTTTTTCTCTTTTTCCATTATTTAGCTGAGAAATATATATAAAAACAGAAAACCAAAATATTTCAGATAATATTTTTTTTCTTTTTTTCCGTTATTTAGCTGAGAAATATGAACAAAAACAGAAATCCAAAATATTTCAGATAACTTTTTTTTAATTTTTTCCGTTATTTACGTCAGAAAAATGGATAAAAAGAGAAAACCAAAATATTTCACATAACTTTTTTTTTCTTTTTTTTCGTTATTTAGGGGAGAAATATGATCAAAAACAGAAAACCAAAATATTTCAGAATACTTTTTTTCTTTTTTTTTTACATTGTTTAGGTGAGAAATATGAACTAAAACAGAAAACCAAAATATTTCTGTTAACGTTTTTTTTCTTTCTTTCCGTTATTTAAGTGAGAAATATGAACAAAAACAGAAAACCAAAATATTTCAGATAACTTTTTTTCCGCTATTTAAGTGAGAAATATATATAAAAACAGAAAACCAAAATATTTCAGATACCATTTTTTTCTTTTTTTCCGTTATTTAGGTCAGAAAATGGATAAAAACAGAAAACCAAAATATTTCAGAATACTTTTTTTCTTCTTTTTTTCCGTTGTTTAGGTGAGAAATATGAACTAAAACAGAAAACCAAAATATTTCTGTTAACGTTTTTTTTCTTTCTTTCCGTTATTTAAGTGAGAAATATGAACAAAAACAGAAAACCAAAATATTTCAGATAACTTTTTTTCCGCTTTTTCCGCTATTTAGGTGAGAAATATATATAAAAACAGAAAACCAAAATATTTCAGATAACATTTTTTTCTTTTTTTCCGTTATTTAGGTCAGAAAAATGGATAAAAACAGAAAACCAAAATATTTCAGATAACTTTTTTCTCTTTTTTTCCGTTATTTCTGTTAACGTTTTTTTCTTTTTTCCGTTATTTAAGTTAGAAATATGAACAAAAACAGAAAACCAAAATATTTTAGATAACTTTCTTTTCCCATTATTTAGGTGAGAAATATGGATAAAAACAGAACACCAAAATATTTCAGATAACTTTTTTTCTTTTTTTCCGTTATTTAAGTTAGAAATATGGATAAAAAGAGAAAACAAAATATTTCTGATAACTTTGTTTTCTTTTTTCCGTTATTTAAGTAAGAAATATGGATAAAAACAGAAAACCAAAAGTTTTGAGAAAACTGTTTTTTCTTTTTTTCCGTTATTTAGGTGAGAAATACATATGGATAAAAGCAGAAAACCAAAATATTTCAGATAACTTTTTTTTCTTTTTTTCTGTTATTTAGGTGAGAAATATGATCAAAAACAGAAAACCAAAATATTTCAGATAACTTTTTTTTAAATTTTTCTGTTATTTAGGTCAGAAAAATGGATAAAAACAGAAAACCAAAATATTTCAGATTTTTTTTTTTTCTTTTTTTCCGTTATTTAAGTGAGAAATATATAAAAAACAGAAAACCAAAATATTTCAGATAACTTTTTTTTCTTTTTTTTCCGTTATTTAGGTGAGAAATATTATCAAAAACAGAAAACCAAAATATTTCAGATATTGTGTTGTGTTGTGTTTTGTTGTGTTGTGTTGTGTTGTGTTGTGTTGTGTTGTGTTGTGTTGTGTTGTGTTGTGTTGTGTTGTGTTGTGTTGTGTTGTGTTGTGTTGTGTTGTGTTGTGTTGTGTTGTGTTGTGTTGTGTTGTGTTGTGTTGTGTTGTGTTGTGTTGTGTTGTGTTGTGTTGTGTTGTGTTGTGTTGTGTTGTGTTGTGTTGTGTTGTGTTGTGTTGTGTTGTGTTGTGTTGTGTTGTGTTGTGTTGTGTTGTGTTGTGTTGTGTTGTGTTGTGTTGTGTTGTGTTGTGTTGTGTTGTGTTGTGTTGTGTTGTGTTGTGTTGTGTTGTGTTGTGTTGTGTTGTGTTGTGTTGTGTTGTGTTGTGTTGTGTTGTGTTGTGTTGTGTTGTGTTGTGTTGTGTTGTGTTGTGTTGTGTTGTGTTGTGTTGTGTTGTGTTGTGTTGTGTTGTGTTGTGTTGTGTTGTGTTGTGTTGTGTTGTGTTGTGTTGTGTTGTGTTGTGTTGTGTTGTGTTGTGTTGTGTTGTGTTGTGTTGTGTTGTGTTGTGTTGTGTTGTGTTGTGTTGTGTTGTGTTGTGTTGTGTTGTGTTGTGTTGTGTTGTGTTGTGTTGTGTTGTGTTGTGTTGTGTTGTGTTGTGTTGTGTTGTGTTGTGTTGTGTTGTGTTGTGTTGTGTTGTGTTGTGTTGTGTTGTGTTGTGTTGTGTTGTGTTGTGTTGTGTTGTGTTGTGTTGTGTTGTGTTGTGTTGTGTTGTGTTGTGTTGTGTTGTGTTGTGTTGTGTTGTGTTGTGTTGTGTTGTGTTGTGTTGTGTTGTGTTGTGTTGTGTTGTGTTGTGTTGTGTTGTGTTGTGTTGTGTTGTGTTGTGTTGTGTTGTGTTGTGTTGTGTTGTGTTGTGTTGTGTTGTGTTGTGTTGTGTTGTGTTGTGTTGTGTTGTGTTGTGTTGTGTTGTGTTGTGTTGTGTTGTGTTGTGTTGTGTTGTGTTGTGTTGTGTTGTGTTGTGTTGTGTTGTGTTGTGTTGTGTTGTGTTGTGTTGTGTTGTGTTGTGTTGTGTTGTGTTGTGTTGTGTTGTGTTGTGTTGTGTTGTGTTGTGTTGTGTTGTGTTGTGTTGTGTTGTGTTGTGTTGTGTTGTGTTGTGTTGTGTTGTGTTGTGTTGTGTTGTGTTGTGTTGTGTTGTGTTGTGTTGTGTTGTGTTGTGTTGTGTTGTGTTGTGTTGTGTTGTGTTGTGTTGTGTTGTGTTGTGTTGTGTTGTGTTGTGTTGTGTTGTGTTGTGTTGTGTTGTGTTGTGTTGTGTTGTGTTGTGTTGTGTTGTGTTGTGTTGTGTTGTGTTGTGTTGTGTTGTGTTGTGTTGTGTTGTGTTGTGTTGTGTTGTGTTGTGTTGTGTTGTGTTGTGTTGTGTTGTGTTGTGTTGTGTTGTGTTGTGTTGTGTTGTGTTGTGTTGTGTTGTGTTGTGTTGTGTTGTGTTGTGTTGTGTTGTGTTGTGTTGTGTTGTGTTGTGTTGTGTTGTGTTGTGTTGTGTTGTGTTGTGTTGTGTTGTGTTGTGTTGTGTTGTGTTGTGTTGTGTTGTGTTGTGTTGTGTTGTGTTGTGTTGTGTTGTGTTGTGTTGTGTTGTGTTGTGTTGTGTTGTGTTGTGTTGTGTTGTGTTGTGTTGTGTTGTGTTGTGTTGTGTTGTGTTGTGTTGTGTTGTGTTGTGTTGTGTTGTGTTGTGTTGTGTTGTGTTGTGTTGTGTTGTGTTGTGTTGTGTTGTGTTGTGTTGTGTTGTGTTGTGTTGTGTTGTGTTGTGTTGTGTTGTGTTGTGTTGTGTTGTGTTGTGTTGTGTTGTGTTGTGTTGTGTTGTGTTGTGTTGTGTTGTGTTGTGTTGTGTTGTGTTGTGTTGTGTTGTGTTGTGTTGTGTTGTGTTGTGTTGTGTTGTGTTGTGTTGTGTTGTGTTGTGTTGTGTTGTGTTGTGTTGTGTTGTGTTGTGTTGTGTTGTGTTGTGTTGTGTTGTGTTGTGTTGTGTTGTGTTGTGTTGTGTTGTGTTGTGTTGTGTTGTGTTGTGTTGTGTTGTGTTGTGTTGTGTTGTGTTGTGTTGTGTTGTGTTGTGTTGTGTTGTGTTGTGTTGTGTTGTGTTGTGTTGTGTTGTGTTGTGTTGTGTTGTGTTGTGTTGTGTTGTGTTGTGTTGTGTTGTGTTGTGTTGTGTTGTGTTGTGTTGTGTTGTGTTGTGTTGTGTTGTGTTGTGTTGTGTTGTGTTGTGTTGTGTTGTGTTGTGTTGTGTTGTGTTGTGTTGTGTTGTGTTGTGTTGTGTTGTGTTGTGTTGTGTTGTGTTGTGTTGTGTTGTGTTGTGTTGTGTTGTGTTGTGTTGTGTTGTGTTGTGTTGTGTTGTGTTGTGTTGTGTTGTGTTGTGTTGTGTTGTGTTGTGTTGTGTTGTGTTGTGTTGTGTTGTGTTGTGTTGTGTTGTGTTGTGTTGTGTTGTGTTGTGTTGTGTTGTGTTGTGTTGTGTTGTGTTGTGTTGTGTTGTGTTGTGTTGTGTTGTGTTGTGTTGTGTTGTGTTGTGTTGTGTTGTGTTGTGTTGTGTTGTGTTGTGTTGTGTTGTGTTGTGTTGTGTTGTGTTGTGTTGTGTTGTGTTGTGTTGTGTTGTGTTGTGTTGTGTTGTGTTGTGTTGTGTTGTGTTGTGTTGTGTTGTGTTGTGTTGTGTTGTGTTGTGTTGTGTTGTGTTGTGTTGTGTTGTGTTGTGTTG
The DNA here is from genome assembly GCA_963932195.1 of Empis livida. Taxonomy (NCBI): domain Eukaryota; kingdom Metazoa; phylum Arthropoda; class Insecta; order Diptera; family Empididae; genus Empis; species Empis livida. Next base: position 18,590,611 of record OZ010648.1, read on the forward strand.
TGTTGTGTTGTGTTGTGTTGTGTTGTGTTGTGTTGTGTTGTGTTGTGTTGTGTTGTGTTGTGTTGTGTTGTGTTGTGTTGTGTTGTGTTGTGTTGTGTTGTGTTGTGTTGTGTTGTGTTGTGTTGTGTTGTGTTGTGTTGTGTTGTGTTGTGTTGTGTTGTGTTGTGTTGTGTTGTGTTGTGTTGTGTTGTGTTGTGTTGTGTTGTGTTGTGTTGTGTTGTGTTGTGTTGTGTTGTGTTGTGTTGTGTTGTGTTGTGTTGTGTTGTGTTGTGTTGTGTTGTGTTGTGTTGTGTTGTGTTGTGTTGTGTTGTGTTGTGTTGTGTTGTGTTGTGTTGTGTTGTGTTGTGTTGTGTTGTGTTGTGTTGTGTTGTGTTGTGTTGTGTTGTGTTGTGTTGTGTTGTGTTGTGTTGTGTTGTGTTGTGTTGTGTTGTGTTGTGTTGTGTTGTGTTGTGTTGTGTTGTGTTGTGTTGTGTTGTGTTGTGTTGTGTTGTGTTGTGTTGTGTTGTGTTGTGTTGTGTTGTGTTGTGTTGTGTTGTGTTGTGTTGTGTTGTGTTGTGTTGTGTTGTGTTGTGTTGTGTTGTGTTGTGTTGTGTTGTGTTGTGTTGTGTTGTGTTGTGTTGTGTTGTGTTGTGTTGTGTTGTGTTGTGTTGTGTTGTGTTGTGTTGTGTTGTGTTGTGTTGTGTTGTGTTGTGTTGTGTTGTGTTGTGTTGTGTTGTGTTGTGTTGTGTTGTGTTGTGTTGTGTTGTGTTGTGTTGTGTTGTGTTGTGTTGTGTTGTGTTGTGTTGTGTTGTGTTGTGTTGTGTTGTGTTGTGTTGTGTTGTGTTGTGTTGTGTTGTGTTGTGTTGTGTTGTGTTGTGTTGTGTTGTGTTGTGTGGTGTTGTGTTGTGTTGTGTTGTGTTGTGTTGTGTTGTGTTGTGTTGTGTTGTGTTGTGTTGTGTTGTGTTGTGTTGTGTTGTGTTGTGTTGTGTTGTGTTGTGTTGTGTTGTGTTGTGTTGTGTTGTGTTGTGTTGTGTTGTGTTGTGTTGTGTTGTGTTGTGTTGTGTTGTGTTGTGTTGTGTTGTGTTGTGTTGTGTTGTGTTGTGTTGTGTTGTGTTGTGTTGTGTTGTGTTGTGTTGTGTTGTGTGGTGTTGTGTTGTGTTGTGTTGTGTTGTGTTGTGTTGTGTTGTGTTGTGTTGTGTTGTGTTGTGTTGTGTTGTGTTGTGTTGTGTTGTGTTGTGTTGTGTTGTGTTGTGTTGTGTTGTGTTGTGTTGTGTTGTGTTGTGTTGTGTTGTGTTGTGTTGTGTTGTGTTGTGTTGTGTTGTGTTGTGTTGTGTTGTGTTGTGTTGTGTTGTGTTGTGTTGTGTTGTGTTGTGTTGTGTTGTGTTGTGTTGTGTTGTGTTGTGTTGTGTTGTGTTGTGTTGTGTTGTGTTGTGTTGTGTTGTGTTGTGTTGTGTTGTGTTGTGTTGTGTTGTGTTGTGTTGTGTTGTGTTGTGTTGTGTTGTGTTGTGTTGTGTTGTGTTGTGTTGTGTTGTGTTGTGTTGTGTTGTGTTGTGTTGTGTTGTGTTGTGTTGTGTTGTGTTGTGTTGTGTTGTGTTGTGTTGTGTTGTGTTGTGTTGTGTTGTGTTGTGTTGTGTTGTGTTGTGTTGTGTTGTGTTGTGTTGTGTTGTGTTGTGTTGTGTTGTGTTGTGTTGTGTTGTGTTGTGTTGTGTTGTGTTGTGTTGTGTTGTGTTGTGTTGTGTTGTGTTTTGTTGTGTTGTGTTGTGTTGTGTTGTGTTGTGTTGTGTTGTGTTGTGTTGTGTTGTGTTGTGTTGTGTTGTGTTGTGTTGTGTTGTGTTGTGTTGTGTTGTGTTGTGTTGTGTTGTGTTGTGTTGTGTTGTGTTGTGTTGTGTTGTGTTGTGTTGTGTTGTGTTGTGTTGTGTTGTGTTGTGTTGTGTTGTGTTGTGTTGTGTTGTGTTGTGTTGTGTTGTGTTGTGTTGTGTTGTGTTGTGTTGTGTTGTGTTGTGTTGTGTTGTGTTGTGTTGTGTTGTGTTGTGTTGTGTTGTGTTGTGTTGTGTTGTGTTGTGTTGTGTTGTGTTGTGTTGTGTTGTGTTGTGTTGTGTTGTGTTGTGTTGTGTTGTGTTGTGTTGTGTTGTGTTGTGTTGTGTTGTGTTGTGTTGTGTTGTGTTGTGTTGTGTTGTGTTGTGTTGTGTTGTGTTGTGTTGTGTTGTGTTGTGTTGTGTTGTGTTGTGTTGTGTTGTGTTGTGTTGTGTTGTGTTGTGTTGTGTTGTGATGTGTTGTGTTGTGTTGTGTTGTGTTGTGTTGTGTTGTGTTGTGTTGTGTTGTGTTGTGTTGTGTTGTGTTGTGTTGTGTTGTGTTGTGTTGTGTTGTGTTGTGTTGTGTTGTGTTGTGTTGTGTTGTGTTGTGTTGTGTTGTGTTGTGTTGTGTTGTGTTGTGTTGTGTTGTGTTGTGTTGTGTTGTGTTGTGTTGTGTTGTGTTGTGTTGTGTTGTGTTGTGTTGTGTTGTGTTGTGTTGTGTTGTGTTGTGTTGTGTTGTGTTGTGTTGTGTTGTGTTGTGTTGTGTTGTGTTGTGTTGTGTTGTGTTGTGTTGTGTTGTGTTGTGTTGTGTTGTGTTGTGTTGTGTTGTGTTGTGTTGTGTTGTGTTGTGTTGTGTTGTGTTGTGTTGTGTTGTGTTGTGTTGTGTTGTGTTGTGTTGTGTTGTGTTGTGTTGTGTTGTGTTGTGTTGTGTTGTGTTGTGTTGTGTTGTGTTGTGTTGTGTTGTGTTGTGTTGTGTTGTGTTGTGTTGTGTTGTGTTGTGTTGTGTTGTGTTGTGTTGTGTTGTGTTGTGTTGTGTTGTGTTGTGTTGTGTTGTGTTGTGTTGTGTTGTGTTGTGTTGTGTTGTGTTGTGTTGTATAGGCCGGCGTATGCTCTTAATATTTATTGACTAAAACACATTTTTTTCCGGTCTATATTAAATTTACGTTTTATTTAAATATATTTATAATTTATTTAGTTTATGTTTTATTTTACATTAATTTATTTTAGTGTTAAGTATTTATTTTTTACTTATTGATAATTTAATTTTTCACTTTCTTATTTACAATGATTTTTACTTTATTTGATTTTTACTTTTTTTTAATCGATTTTCAAAGTTTTACTTTTCACCTTGACTGCTTAACGAGAAGTGATTAAAAAAAACTGCAAGAAAAGAAACTCTTACTCTCATTAGATTTTTCTCTCATTAAAATGATGATGTGATAAAATTGCATTCTTATTAGAATTGCATCATCATTTGAATGCGTGACCAATGCGTTGACCGCTGTTGCTATGCAACTTTTATTTTGGGCATTTTAAATAAATGAATGGTCACTACAGTACAACGTAGGACAACGTTCTACGAAAACAAAACACGAAAAGTTTGAAGAGAAAGAGGAAACTAATATAAAAATACAATAGAAAATTTTGAAATATATATGCTTGAAATGGAAAGTTTGAAAATAGATTTTTAATGTTTATTACTAAAATTTTTTTTAATTTGAAATTGAATAGAAAGTTAATGAAGTGTTAATTATTTGAAAGACACAGATTTTACGTTTATTTGTTTTTTAATACAGAGTATACCTAAAGCCGGTTTTAACCGATCTATTGAGACAGACGTGTTTTTACCATTTACGTTCACCACAAAGTATTTTCTGAATCGTCTAATTACTGAGAACGGACCTTCGTAGGGTTGTTGTAATGACTTTTTGACTTTGTTAACCCTAATAAATACTTGTTTGCAATCTTGTAACGATTTTGGAATGAAAATATTGGATTGATTTGAGGTTCTAGGTTCTGATGTTTGAAGGTTCTGCATGAACTGCCTAAGCTTGTCTACCATTGTGAACGATCTGATTCTGAAATAGAACTTTTGATGAATATTTCACCCGGTATTCTTAACGTTTGTCCATAAAGCATTTCTGCAGGAGAACATTGCAAATCTTCTTTGTACGCAACGCGTATGCCAAGTAAGACGATTGGTAATTCATCACTCCAGTAGGTGGTATTACACCTAGCCATTAATGCAGCTTTCAAATGCCTATGAAAACGTTACACCAAACCATTGGATTGGGGATGGTACGAAGTAGTTCGAATATTATGAGCACCGATTAAGTTAGTTAATGCAGAAAACAAACGAGACATGAACTGAGAACCGCGATCAGTTGTAATGATAGATGGTACACCAAATCTAGAAACGTATTGTGAAATGAATGTTTTAGCTACTGTTTCTGTGGAAATATCCTTGATAGGGTACGCCTCTGGCCATCTAGAAAACCGATCGACAATTGTTAAAACATATTGGAAACCTGAAGATATATGTAACGGACCAACCAAATCTAAGTGGATATGTTCAAAACGAGAATTTGGTACGTTGAATTTCTGAAAAGTTGTACGTGTGTGCTTGTGAACTTTTGACTTTTGACATGCACAGCAGGCTTTCGCCCAATTTCCAACATCTTTGTTGATGCTTGGCCAAAAATATCTAGCAGTTATTAGTTTTCGCGAAGCTCTAATACCTGGGTGCGATAGACTGTGCAGTTTTTCGAAAACATTTCGCCTTAATGAAATTGGAACCAAAGGTCTGTTTGTGCCAGTGCTTGTTTCACATACAATTTTTTCGTCTGTTAATGGCATTGCAACTGATTCGAAAGTTAAATTATTTGATTTAGACTTATTAGCAATATAATCTTGCAAAGTTGAATCTGACTTTTGTTCTGTTATGAAACTACTTTGGTCAAGTGTTAGATTAACTGATGCAGTTTCTACCGGACGTGACAAAAAATCCGCAACAAGATTACTGCTACCACTAACATGTCGAATATCGCTAGAAAATTGTGCTATATATTCTAAATCTCAGTAAGCGAGAAAGCCAAAGATTTTTGATTAACGTGTCACCTACTGTACCTGACGTACCTGCTAGAACCTTTAAACGTCTATAAAAATCACTTGGTCTACTATCCACCATTTCCTCATCAGAAATAATTTTTTTTATTCTTTTTTCAATACTCAGTGAATGGCGACGTAAAATAACTTGTTTTAAATTGTCATACAAGTTTTCTGCAGGTGGTTGTTCTAAAACATCTAATAATGATTCCGCAACATCTTGCGGTAACGCGGAAACTAAATAATTATATTTTGTTGCATCGGTTTTTATTTTCCCTAACCTGAATTGTGATTCAATTTGTATGAACCATGTGTTTAGCGAATTTGGAAAATAAGGAGGTAACCTAACATGTTGGGCACTAATTATTTCGTGGTGATTCTTTTGTTCTGGCACACTTGGACCAGCTTTATTTTCTGTGTTACTCATTCTGAGATTTTACTACTTGATTTTAAAAAAATGGGAAAACAAAAATCGATTGGAAAGCAAATTAAAAAAAAAACGTATTTAATAGAATGTAGAACGATGTACTGGAATGAGGTTATTTGTATTATTTTTTTTATTTTATTATTATTCTCGAGCCAAATGAAAATGAAAATCGAAAGTAAAATTTTGAAAATTGTCAACTTACAAATAAGTAGATTTCAATATCGTTATTATTATGTTTAAATATTTTGTTTTTTCAATATCGTTATTATTATGTTTAAATATTTTGTATTTATTACTTTTATATATTCAATATATTCAAAATAATATATTCAAAAATAAAATTATTATAAAATTATTATATTCAATTTATATATTCAAAATAAAATTATTGAAATTTTTATAAAAAAAAAAAAAAATTATTTTCATATATTCAGAATGAATTATTGAAATTTTTATGAAAATTTATCACTTTCATATATATTTGAAAATAAAATTATTGAAATTTTTATTAAAAATTTTGTTATTTTTTATATATAATTATTGAACTTTTATGTACGCGAAAACCATCTGGGTTAATTAAAATTTTTAATTGTCATTTCATTATATTTGCCAAAATATTTCTTTGTAACCACAAATAAAATGTTTTCAAACTGTCAAATTTTGAGAAAGCTTTTTTTTTCTTTTTTATATATAAAAATTTTCGAAAAACTCTCAAATTTTGCAGAAAGCTTTTTTTTTATAAAAAAGTTTTCGAAACACTCTCAAATTTTTGCAGAAAGCTTTTTATTTTATTTAAGTTAAGTGCGTATGCGTATTAACTTTTTGTGTTACCGCGAGAAAATCGTATTGAAATTGAGCAAATATAATTTTACTTATGGAATATAATGAAATGATGAAAATGAGTATTATATACTCTTTTTTTTTATTATATAAAAATGTATGAAAATATATATGAAATTTTTACATATGAAAATAATACTTTTTTTTTAGCAAAATATATTGTATTTTAAAATTTTTTAATATGAAAATATATTTTTTTTTTTTTTTTTTTGTTTTAAAATATTACTTTTATTTTTAATATGAAAATAAATTTGTCCTTTTCTTTTAGAAAAATATTTGTAATTTGAAAAATTATGAAATTTGTCCTATTTAGCAAAATATACTACTATTTAAGTAGAAAATATATGTATAGTCTAAATTTTAATTCTTCACTATTTGAATTTAAATATTGAAATTTAAAATTCAATTTTTTCTTTTACAATATTTTCATGCTAAATTATCTTTTTTTTTATAACCATATATCTATATATATATGTCTGATGTTATAATATAATTTATAAATTGTACATACAATAATTTTTGTTTTTTTTTCTGATGAAATCAAATGATGAAAATGTGATGATGTTGTATGATGAACGTGATGGTCTTTGTACTGTGATGATGAAAAATGTGATGCAAAAGATGATGAAGAAAAATGTCCAACGATAAGATGAAAAAAAATCTAGTTGAATTGGATGATTTTTGTTTTGCAGCAATTTTTCTTCCAAAAAAAAAATATTAATTAATTGTTGCAATTAATTGTGTGCGTGACTGTACTGAAATATTTTTTAATTTTTTTTTTTTTTGTTGCTACCTCGTTGCACGTGTTTGTACCGGCAATTGTCGGTTGGTAAGAAGAAAATTGGTAGAGTTACGAAGATGGTTTTTGTAGACACCAATTATTATTTCAATTATGGTAATTTTTACCAATTAGGAAAATTTTTAATGGTTTTTTAACTACACTTTTTACTTATAAGTTTTTAATGTTTTTTTGTGGTCACAAATTATAAATTTTACCGTTCCGGGGTCACCAATTATAGGCCGGCGTATGCTCTTAATATTTATTGACTAAAACACATTTTTTTTCCGGTCTATATTAAATTTACGTTTTATTTAAATATATTTATAATTTATTTAGTTTATGTTTTATTTTACATTAACTTATTTTAGTGTTAAGTATTTATTTTTTACTTATTGATAATTTAATTTTTCACTTTCTTATTTACAATGATTTTTACTTTATTTGATTTTTACTTTTTTTTAATCGATTTTCAAAGTTTTACTTTTCACCTTGACGGCTTAACGAGAAGTGATTAAAAAAAACTGCAAGAAAAGAAACTCTTACTCTCATTAGATTTTTCTCTCATTAAAATGATGATGTGATAAAATTGCATTCTTATTAGAATTGCATCATCATTTTAATGCGTGACCAATGCGTTGACCGCTGTTGCTATGCAACTTTTATTTTGTGCATTTTAAATAAATGAATGGTCACTACAGTTGTGTTGTGTTGTGTTTTGTTGTGTTGTGTTGTGTTGTGTTGTGTTGTGTTGTGTTGTGTTGTGTTGTGTTGTGTTGTGTTGTGTTGTGTTGTGTTGTGTTGTGTTGTGTTGTGTTGTGTTGTGTTGTGTTGTGTTGTGTTGTGTTGTGTTGTGTTGTGTTGTGTTGTGTTGTGTTGTGTTGTGTTGTGTTGTGTTGTGTTGTGTTGTGTTGTGTTGTGTTGTGTTGTGTTGTGTTGTGTTGTGTTGTGTTGTGTTGTGTTGTGTTGTGTTGTGTTGTGTTGTGTTGTGTTGTGTTGTGTTGTGTTGTGTTGTGTTGTGTTGTGTTGTGTTGTGTTGTGTTGTGTTGTGTTGTGTTGTGTTGTGTTGTGTTGTGTTGTGTTGTGTTGTGTTGTGTTGTGTTGTGTTGTGTTGTGTTGTGTTGTGTTGTGTTGTGTTGTGTTGTGTTGTGTTGTGTTGTGTTGTGTTGTGTTGTGTTGTGTTGTGTTGTGTTGTGTTGTGTTGTGTTGTGTTGTGTTGTGTTGTGTTGTGTTGTGTTGTGTTGTGTTGTGTTGTGTTGTGTTGTGTTGTGTTGTGTTGTGTTGTGTTGTGTTGTGTTGTGTTGTGTTGTGTTGTGTTGTGTTGTGTTGTGTTGTGTTGTGTTGTGTTGTGTTGTGTTGTGTTGTGTTGTGTTGTGTGGTGTTGTGTTGTGTTGTGTTGTGTTGTGTTGTGTTGTGTTGTGTTGTGTTGTGTTGTGTTGTGTTGTGTTGTGTTGTGTTGTGTTGTGTTGTGTTGTGTTGTGTTGTGTTGTGTTGTGTTGTGTTGTGTTGTGTTGTGTTGTGTTGTGTTGTGTTGTGTTGTGTTGTGTTGTGTTGTGTTGTGTTGTGTTGTGTTGTGTTGTGATGTGTTTTGTTGTGTTGTGTTGTGTTGTGTTGTGTTGTGTTGTGTTGTGTTGTGTTGTGTTGTGTTGTGTTGTGTTGTGTTGTGTTGTGTTGTGTTGTGTTGTGTTGTGTTGTGTTGTGTTGTGTTGTGTTGTGTTGTGTTGTGTTGTGTTGTGTTGTGTTGTGTTGTGTTGTGTTGTGTTGTGTTGTGTTGTGTTGTGTTGTGTTGTGTTGTGTTGTGTTGTGTTGTGTTGTGTTGTGTTGTGTTGTGTTGTGTTGTGTTGTGTTGTGTTGTGTTGTGTTGTGTTGTGTTGTGTTGTGTTGTGTTGTGTTGTGTTGTGTTGTGTTGTGTTGTGTTGTGTTGTGTGTTGTGTTGTGTTGTGTTGTGTTGTGTTGTGTTGTGTTGTGTTGTGTTGTGTTGTGTTGTGTTGTGTTGTGTTGTGTTGTGTTGTGTTGTGTTGTGTTGTGTTGTGTTGTGTTGTGTTGTGTTGTGTTGTGTTGTGTTGTGTTGTGTTGTGTTGTGTTGTGTTGTGTTGTGTTGTGTTGTGTTGTGTTGTGTTGTGTTGTGTTGTGTTGTGTTGTGTTGTGTTGTGTTGTGTTGTGTTGTGTTGTGTTGTGTTGTGTTGTGTTGTGTTGTGTTGTGTTGTGTTGTGTTGTGTTGTGTTGTGTTGTGTTGTGTTGTGTTGTGTTGTGTTGTGTTGTGTTGTGTTGTGTTGTGTTGTGTTGTGTTGTGTTGTGTTGTGTTGTGTTGTGTTGTGTTGTGTTGTGTTGTGTTGTGTTGTGTTGTGTTGTGTTGTGTTGTGTTGTGTTGTGTTGTGTTGTGTTGTGTTGTGTTGTGTTGTGTTGTGTTGTGTTGTGTTGTGTTGTGTTGTGTTGTGTTGTGTTGTGTTGTGTTGTGTTGTGTTGTGTTGTGTTGTGTTGTGTTGTGTTGTGTTGTGTTGTGTTGTGTTGTGTTGTGTTGTGTTGTGTTGTGTTGTGTTGTGTTGTGTTGTGTTGTGTTGTGTTGTGTTGTGTTGTGTTGTGTTGTGTTGTGTTGTGTTGTGTTGTGTTGTGTTGTGTTGTGTTGTGTTGTGTTGTGTTGTGTTGTGTTGTGTTGTGTTGTGTTGTGTTGTGTTGTGTTGTGTTGTGTTGTGTTGTGTTGTGTTGTGTTGTGTTGTGTTGTGTTGTGTTGTGTTGTGTTGTGTTTGTGTTGTGTTGTGTTGTGTTGTGTTGTGTTGTGTTGTGTTGTGTTGTGTTGTGTTGTGTTGTGTTGTGTTGTGTTGTGTTGTGTTGTGTTGTGTTGTGTTGTGTTGTGTTGTGTTGTGTTTGTGTTGTGTTGTGTTGTGTTGTGTTGTGTTGTGTTGTGTTGTGTTGTGTTGTGTTGTGTTGTGTTGTGTTGTGTTGTGTTGTGTTGTGTTGTGTTGTGTTGTGTTGTGTTGTGTTGTGTTGTGTTGTGTTTGTGTTGTGTTGTGTTGTGTTGTGTTGTGTTGTGTTGTGTTGTGTTGTGTTGTGTTGTGTT
>OZ010648.1:18616814-18652566 GCA_963932195.1 Empis livida
AACACAACACAACACAACACAACACAACACAACACAACACAACACAACACAACACAACACAACACAACACAACACAACACAACACAACACAACACAACACAACACAACACAACACAACACAACACAACACAACACAACACAACACAACACAACACAACACAACACAACACAACACAACACAACACAACACAACACAACACAACACAACACAACACAACACAACACAACACAACACAACACAACACAACACAACACAACACAACACAACACAACACAACACAACACAACACAACACAACACAACACAACACAACACAACACAACACAACACAACACAACACAACACAACACAACACAACACATAACAACACAACACAACACAACACAACACAACACAACACAACACAACACAACACAACACAACACAACACAACACAACACAACACAACACAACACAACACAACACAACACAACACAACACAACACAACACAACACAACACAACACAACACAACACAACACAACACAACACAACACAACACAACACAACACAACACAACACAACACAACACAACACAACACAACACAACACAACACAACACAACACAACACAACACAACACAACACAACACAACACAACACAACACAACACAACACAACACAACACAACACAACACAACACAACACAACACAACACAACACAACACAACACAACACAACACAACACAACACAACACAACACAACACAACACAACACAACACAACACAACACAACTCAACACAACACAACACAACACAACACAACACAACACAACACAACACAACACAACACAACACAACACAACACAACACAACACAACACAACACAACACAACACAACACAACACAACACAACACAACACAACACAACACAACACAACACAACACAACACAACACAACACAACACAACACAACACAACACAACACAACACAACACAACACAACACAACACAACACAACACAACACAACACAACACAACACAACACAACACAACACAACACAACACAACACAACACAACACAACACAACACAACACAACACAACACAACACAACACAACACAACACAACACAACACAACACAACACAACACAACTATCCTAAATTATATAGTTATTAATTTTTTTTAACTCTAATAATGCAAATAAAAATATTGTTTCGGAGATTTGAATATTTTTAAAATATTGAAACCAAAAGTATGAAATATGCAGAATTATATTAGTAATTGATTTATTTTAACTCTGATAATGCAAATAAAAATATTGTTTCGGAAATTTGATTTTTTTTTAAACAAAAAGGATTAAATAAGCTGAATTATTTTAGTTATTGATTTATTTTAACTCTGATAATGCAAATAAAAAATATTGTTTCGGAGATTTGAATATTTTTAAAATTTTGAAAGTAATTGATTTATTTTAACAACACACCACAACACAACACAACACAACACAACACAACACAACACAACACAACACAACACAACACAACACAACACAACACAACACAACACAACACAACACAACACAACACAACACAACACAACACAACACAACACAACACAACACAACACAACACAACACAACACAACACAACACAACACAACACAACACAACACAACACAACACAACACAACACAACACAACACAACACAACACAACACAACACAACACAACACAACACAACACAACACAACACAACACAACACAACACAACACAACACAACACAACACAACACAACACAACACAACACAACACAACACAACACAACACAACACAACACAACACAACACAACACAACACAACACAACACAACACAACACAACACAACACAACACAACACAACACAACACAACACAACACAACACAACACAACACAACACAACACAACACAACACAACACAACACAACACAGCACAACACAACACAACACAACACAACACAACACAACACAACACAACACAACACAACACAACACAACACAACACAACACAACACAACACAACACAACACAACACAACACAACACAACACAACACAACACAACACAACACAACACAACACAACACAACACAACACAACACAACACAACACAACACAACACAACACAACACAACACAACACAACACAACACAACACAACACAACACAACACAACACAACACAACACAACACAACACAACACAACACAACACAACACAACACAACACAACACAACACAACACAACACAACACAACACAACACAACACAACACAACACAACACAACACAACACAACACAACACAACACAACACAACACAACACAACACAACACAACACAACACAACACAACACAACACAACACAACACAACACAACACAACACAACACAACACAACACAACTATCCTGAATTATAGTAGTTATTAATTTTTTTTAACTCTAATAATGCAAATACAAATATTGTTTCGGAGATTTGAATATTTTTAAAACTTTGAACCAAAAGTATGAAATATGCAGAATTATATCAGTAATTGATTTATTTTAACTCTGATAATGCAAATAAAAATATTGTTTCGGAAATTTGATTTTTTTTTAAACAAAAAGGATTAAATAAGGTGAATTATTTTTGTTATTGATTTATTTTAACTCTGATAATCCAAATAAAAAATATTGTTTCGGAGATTTGAATATTTTTAAAACTTTGAAACCAAAAGTTTGAAAAATGCAGAATTATAGTAGTAATTGATTTATTTTAACAACACAACACAACACAACACAACACAACACAACACAACACAACACAACACAACACAACACAACACAACACAACACAACACAATACAACAAAACACAACACAACACAACACAACACAACACAACACAACACAACACAACACAACACAACACAACACAACACAACACAACACAACACAACACAACACAACACAACACAACACAACACAACACAACACAACACAACACAACACAACACAACACAACACAACACAACACAACACAACACAACACAACACAACACAACTATCCTGAATTATATTAGTTATTAATTTATTTTAATTCTAATAATGCAAATAAAAATATTGTTTCGGAGATTTGAATATTTTTAAAATTTTGAAACCAAAAGTATGAAATATGCAGAATTATATTAGTAATTGATTTATTTTAACTCTGATAATGCAAATAAAAATATTGTTTCGGAAATTTGATTTTTTTTTAAACAAAAAGGATTAAATAAGGTGAATTATTTTAGTTATTGACTTATTTTAACTCTGATAATGCAAATAAAAAATATTGTTTCGGAGATTTGAATATTTTTAAAACTTTGAAACCAAAAGTATAAAAAATGCAGAATTATAGTAGTAATTGATTTATTTTAACAACACAACACAACACAACACAACACAACACAACACAACACAACACAACACAACACAACACAACACAACACAACACAACACAACACAACACAACACAACACAACACAACACAACACAACACAACACAACACAACACAACACAACACAACACAACACAACACAACACAACACAACACAACACAACACAACACAACACAACCCAACACAACACAACACAACACAACACAACACAACACAACACAACACAACACAACACAACACAACACAACACAACACAACACAACACAACACAACACAACACAACACAACACAACACAACACAACACAACACAACACAACACAACACAACACAACACAACACAACACAACACAACACAACACAACTATCCTGAATTATATTAGTTATTAATTTTTTTTAACTCTAATAATGCAAATACAAATATTGTTTCGGAGATTTGAATATTTTTAAAACTTTGAAACCAAAAGTATGAAATATGCAGAATTATATTAGTAATTGATTTATTTTAACTCTGATAATGCAAATAAAAATATTGTTTCGGAAATTTGATTTTTTTTTAAACAAAAAGGATTAAATAAGGTGAATTATTTTTGTTATTGATTTATTTTAACTCTGATAATGCAAATAAATAATATTGTTTCGGAGATTTGAATATTTTTAAAACTTTGAAACCAAAAGTTTGAAAAATGCAGAATTATAGTAGTAATTGATTTATTTTAACAACACAACACAACACAACACAACACAACACAACACAACACAACACAACACAACACAACACAACACAACACAACACAACACAACACAACACAACACAACACAACACAACACAACACAACACAACACAACACAACACAACACAACACAACACAACACAACACAACACAACACAACACAACACAACACAACACAACACAACACAACACAACACAACACAACACAACACAACACAACACAACACAACACAACACAACACAACACAACACAACACAACACAACACAACACAACACAACACAACACAACACAACACAACACAACACAACACAACACAACACAACACAACACAACACAACACAACACAACACAACACAACACAACACAACACAACACAACACAACACAACACAACACAACACAACACAACACAACACAACACAACACAACACAGCACAGCACAACACAACACAACACAACACAACACAACACAACACAACACAACACAACACAACACAACACAACACAACACAACACAACACAACACAACACAACACAACACAACACAACACAACACAACACAACACAACACAACACAACACAACACAACACAACACAACACAACACAACACAACACAACACAACACAACACAACACAACACAACACAACACAACACAACACAACACAACACAACACAACACAACACAACACAACACAACACAACACAACACAACACAACACAACACAACACAACACAACACAACACAACACAACACAACACAACACAACACAACACAACACAACACAACACAACACAACACAACACAACACAACACAACACAACACAACACAACACAACACAACACAACACAACACAACACAACACAACACAACACAACACAACACAACACAACACAACACAACACAACACAACACAACACAACACAACACAACACAACACAACACAACACAACACAACACAACACAACACAACACAACACAACACAACACAACACAACACAACACAACACAACACAACACAACACAACACAACACAACACAACACAACACAACACAACACAACACAACACAACACAACACAACACAACACAACACAACACAACACAACACAACACAACACAACACAACACAACACAACACAACACAACACAACACAACACAACACAACACAACACAACACAACACAACACAACACAACACAACACAACACAACACAACACAACACAACACAACACAACACAACACAACACAACACAACACAACACAACACAACACAACACAACACAACACAACACAACACAACACAACACAACACAACACAACACAACACAACACAACACAACACAACACAACACAACACAACACAACACAACACAACACAACACCACAACACAACACAACACAACACAACACCACAACACAACACAACTATCCTGAATTATATTAGTTATTAATTTTTTTTAACTCTAATAATGCAAATACAAATATTGTTTCGGAGATTTGAATATTTTTAAAACTTTGAACCAAAAGTATGAAATATGCAGAATTATATTAGTAATTGATTTATTTTAACAACACAACACAACACAACACAACACAACACAACACAACACAACACAACACAACACAACACAACACAACACAACACAACACAACACAACACAACACAACACAACACAACTATCCTAAATTATATAGTTATTAATTTTTTTTAACTCTAATAATGCAAATAAAAATATTGTTTCGGATATTTGAATATTTTTAAAATTTTGAAACCAAAAGTATGAAATATGCAGAATTATATTAGTAATTGATTTATTTTAACTCTGATAATGCAAATAAAAATATTGTTTCGGAAATTTGATTTTTTTTAAACAAAAAGGATTAAATAAGCTGAATTATTTTAGTTATTGATTTATTTTAACTCTGATAATGCAAATAAAAAATATTGTTTCGGAGATTTGAATATTTTTAAAACTTTAAAACCAAAAGTATGAAAAATGCAGAATTATAGTAGTAATTGATTTATTTTAACAACACAACACAACACAACACAACACAACACAACACAACACAACACAACACAACACAACACAACACAACACAACACAACACAACACAACACAACACAACACAACACAACACAACACAACACAACACAACACAACACAACACAACACAACACAACACAACACAACACAACTATCCTGAATTATATTAGTTATTAGTTTTTTTTTAACTCTAATAATGCAAATACAAATATTGTTTCGGAGATTTGAATATTTTTAAAACTTTAAAACCAAAAGTATGAAATATGCCGAATTATAT
Organism: Empis livida; assembly: GCA_963932195.1. NCBI lineage: Eukaryota > Metazoa > Arthropoda > Insecta > Diptera > Empididae > Empis > Empis livida. The sequence continues at coordinate 18,623,306 of OZ010648.1, forward strand.
TAGTAATTGATTTATTGTAAATCTGATAATGCAAATAAAAATATTGTTTCGGAGATTTGATTTTTTTTTAAACAAAAAGGATTAAATAAGGTGAATTATTTTTGTTATTGATTTATTTTAACTCTGATAATGCAAATAAATAATATTGTTTCGGAGATTTGAATATTTTTAAAACTTTGAAACCAAAAGTTTGAAAAATGCAGAATTATAGTAGTAATTGATTTATTTTAACAACACAACACAACACAACACAACACAACACAACACAGCACAACACAGCACAACACAGCACAACACAACACAACACAACACAACACAACACAACACAACACAACACAACACAACACAACACAACACAACACAACACAACACAACACAACACAACACAACACAACACAACACAACACAACACAACACAACACAACACAACACAACACAACACAACACAACACAACACAACACAACACAACACAACACAACACAACACAACACAACACAACACAACACAACACAACACAACACAACACAACACAACACAACACAACACAACACAACACAACACAACACAACACAACACAACACAACACAACACAACACAACACAACACAACACAACACAACACAACACAACACAACACAACACAACACAACACAACACAACACAACACAACACAACACAACACAACACAACACAACACAACACAACACAACACAACACAACACAACACAACACAACACAACACAACACAACACAACACAACACAACACAACACAACACAACACAACACAACACAACACAACACAACACAACACAACACAACACAACACAACACAACACAACACAACACAACACAACACAACACAACACAACACAACACAACACAACACAACACAACACAACACAACACAACACAACACAACACAACACAACACAACACAACACAACACAACACAACACAACACAACACAACACAACACAACACAACACAACACAACACAACACAACACAACACAACACAACTATCCTGAATTATATTAGTTATTAATTTTTTTTAACTCTAATAATGCAAATACAAATATTGTTTCGGAGATTTGAATATTTTTAAAACTTTGAACCAAAAGTATGAAATATGCAGAATTATATTAGTAATTGATTTATTTTAACTCTGATAATGCAAATAAAAATATTGTTTCGGAAATTTGATTTTTTTTTAAACAAAAAGGATTAAATAAGGTGAATTATTTTTGTTATTGATTTATTTTAACTCTGATAATGCAAATAAAAAATATTGTTTCGGAGATTTGAATATTTTTAAACTTTGAAACCAAAAGTTTTAAAAATACAGAATTGTAGTAGTAATTGATTTATTTTAACAACACAACACAACACAACACAACACAACACAACACAACACAACACAACACAACACAACACAACACAACACAACACAACACAACACAACACAACACAACACAACACAACACAACACAACACAACACAACACAACACAACACAACACAACACAACACAACACAACACAACACAACACAACACAACACAACACAACACAACACAACACAACACAACACAACACAACACAACACAACACAACACAACACAACACAACACAACACAACACAACACAACACAACACAACACAACACAACACAACACAACACAACACAACACAACACAACACAACACAACACAACACAACACAACACAACACAACACAACACAACACAACACAACACAACACAACACAACACAACACAACACAACACAACACAACACAACACAACACAACACAACACAACACAACACAACACAACACAACACAACACAACACAACACAACACAACACAACACAACACAACACAACACAACACAACACAACACAACACAACACAACACAACACAACACAACACAACACAACACAACACAACTATCCCAAATTATATAGTTATTAATTTTTTTTAACTCTAATAATGCAAATAAAAATATTGTTTCGGAAATTTGATTTTTTTTAAAACTAAAAGTATAAAATATGCTGAATTATATCAGTTATTGATTTATTTTAACTCTGATAATGCAAATAAAAATATTGTTTCGGAGATTTGAATATTTTTAAAACTTTGAAACCAAAAGTATGAAATATGCAGAATTATATTAGTAATTGATTTATTTTAACAACACAACACAACACAACACAACACAACTATCCTAAATTATATAGTTATTAATTTTTTTTTACTCTAATAATGCAAATAAAAATATTGTTTCGGAGATTTGAATATTTTTAAAATTTTGAAACCAAAAGTATGAAATATGCAGAATTATATTAGTAATTGATTTATTTTAACAACACAACACAACACAACACAACACAACACAACACAACACAACACAACACAACACAACACAACACAACACAACACAACACAACACAACACAACACAACACAACACAACACAACACAACACAACACAACACAACACAACACAACACAACACAACACAACACAACACAACACAACACAACACAACACAACACAGCACAACACAACACAACACAACACAACACAACACAACACAACACAACACAACACAACACAACACAACACAACACAACACAACACAACACAACACAACACAACACAACACAACACAACACAACACAACACAACACAACACAACACAACACAATACAACACAACACAACACAACACAACACAACACAACACAACACAACACAACACAACACAACACAACACAACACAACACAACACAACACAACACAACACAACACAACACAACTATCCTAAATTATATAGTTATTAATTTTTTTAACTTAATAATGCAAATAAAAATATTGTTTCGGAGATTTGAATATTTTTAAAATTTTGACCCAAAAGTATGAAATATGCAGAATTATATTAGTAATTGCTTTATTTTAACTCTGATAATGCAAATAAAAATATTGTTTCGGAAATTTGATTTTTTTTTAAACAAAAAGGATTAAATAAGCTGAATTATTTTAGTTATTGATTTATTTTAACTCTGATAATGCAAATAAAAAATATTGTTTCGGAGATTTGAATATTTTTAAAACTTTGAAACCAAAAGTATGAAAAATGCAGAATTATAGTAGTAATTGATTTATTTTAACAACACAACACAACACAACACAACACAACACAACACAACACAACACAACACAACACAACACAACACAACACAACACAACACAACACAACACAACACAACACAACACAACACAACACAACACAACACAACACAACACAACACAACACAACACAACACAACACAACACAACACAACACAACACAACACAACACAACACAACACAACACAACACAACACAACACAACACAACACAACACAACACAACACAACACAACACAACACAACACAACACAACACAACACAACACAACACAACACAACACAACACAACACAACACAACACAACACAACACAACACAACACAACACAACACAACACAACACAACACAACACAACACAACACAACACAACACAACACAACACAACACAACACAACACAACACAACACAACACAACACAACACAACACAACACAACACAACACAACACAACACAACACAACACAACACAACACAACACAACACAACACAACACAAACACAACACAACACAACACAACACAACACAACACAACACAACACAACACACACAACACAACACAACACAACACAACACAACACAACACAACACAACACAACACAACTATCCTGAATTATATTAGTTATTAATTTATTTTAACTCTAATAATGCAAATAAAAATATTGTTTCGGAGATTTGAATATTTTTAAAACTTTGAAACCAAAAGTATGAAATATGCCGAATTATATTAGTAATTGATTTATTGTAAATCTGATAATGCAAATAAAAATATTGTTTCGGAGATTTGATTTTTTTTTAAACAAAAAGGATTAAATAAGGTGAATTATTTTAGTTATTGACTTATTTTAACTCTGATAATGCAAATAAAAAATATTGTTTCGGAGATTTGAATATTTTTAAAACTTTGAAACCAAAAGTATGAAAAATGCAGAATTATAGTAGTAATTTATATATTTTAACAACACAACACAACACAACACAACACAACACAACACAACACAACACAACACAACACAACACAACACAACACAACACAACACAACACAACACAACACAACACAACACAACACAACACAACACAACACAACACAACACAACACAACACAACACAACACAACACAACACAACACAACACAACACAACACAACACAACACAACACAACACAACACAACACAACACAACACAACACAACACAACACAACACAACACAACACAACACAACACAACACAACACAACACAACACAACACAACACAACACAACACAACACAACACAACACAACACAACACAACACAACACAACACAACACAACACAACACAACACAACACAACACAACACAACACAACACAACACAACACAACACAACACAACACAACACAACACAACACAACACAACACAACACAACACAACACAACACAACACAACACAACACAACACAACACAACACAACACAACACAACACAACACAACACAACACAACACAACACAACACAACACAACACAACACAACACAACACAACACAACACAACACAACACAACACAACACAACACAACACAACACAACACAACACAACACAACACAACACAACACAACACAACACAACTACCCTGAATTATATTAGTTATTAATTTTTTTTAACTCTAATAATGCAAATACAAATATTGTTTCGGAGATTTGAATATTTTTAAAACTTTGAACCAAAAGTATGAAATATGCAGAATTATATTAGTAATTGATTTATTTTAACTCTGATAATGCAAATAAAAATATTGTTTCGGAAATTTGATTTTTTTTTAAACAAAAAGGATTAAATAAGGTGAATTATTTTTGTTATTGATTTATTTTAACTCTGATAATGCAAATAAAAAATATTGTTTCGGAGATTTGAATATTTTTAAACTTTGAAACCAAAAGTTTGAAAAATGCAGAATTATAGTAGTAATTGATTTATTTTAACAACACAACACAACACAACACAACACAACACAACACAACACAACACAACACAACACAACACAACACAACACAACACAACACAACACAACACAACACAACACAACACAACACAACACAACACAACACAACACAACACAACACAACACAACACAACACAACACAACACAACACAACACAACACAACACAACACAACACAACACAACACAACACAACACAACACAACACAACACAACACAACACAACACAACACAACACAACACAACACAACACAACACAACACAACACAACACAACACAACACAACACAACACAACACAACACAACACAACACAACACAACACAACACAACACAACACAACACAACACAACACAACACAACACAACACAACACAACACAACACAACACAACACAACACAACACAACACAACACAACACAACACAACACAACACAACACAACACAACACAACACAACACAACACAACACAACACAACACTGACCTTCGTTGACCTTTGACCTTAGTTGACCTTTGACCTTCGTTGACCTTTGACCTTCGTTGACCTTTGACCTTCGTTGACCTTTGACCTTCGTTGACCTTTGACCTTGGACCTTGGACCTTGGACCTTGGACCATGGACCTTTGACCTTCGTTGACCTTTGACCTTCGTTGACCTTTGACCTTCGTTGACCTTGGACCTTGGACCTTGGACCTTGGACCTTGGACCTTGGACCTTGGACCTTGGACCTTGGACCTTGGACCTTGGACCTTGGACCTTGGACCTTGGACCTTGGACCTTGGACCTTGGACCTTGGACCTTGGACCTTGGACCTTGGACATTGGACCTTGGACCTTGGACCTTGGACCTTGGACCTTGGACCTTGGACCTTGGACCTTGGACCTTGGACCTTGGACCTTGGACCTTGGACCTTGGACCTTGGACCTTGGACCTTGGACCTTGGACCTTGGACCTTGGACCTTGGACCTTTGACCTTTGACCTTTGACCTTTGACCTTTGACCTTTGACCTTTGACCTTTGACCTTTGACCTTTGACCTTTGACCTTTGACCTTTGACCTTTGACCTTTGACCTTTGACCTTTGACCTTTGACCTTTGACCTCTTACCTTTGACCTTTGACCTCTTACCTTTGACCTTTGACCTTTGACCTTTGACCTTTGATCTTTGATCTTTGATCTTTGACCTTTGACGTTTGACCTTTGACCTTTGACCTTTGACCTTTGACCTTTGACCTTTGACCTTTGACCGTTGACCTTCGTTGACCTTCGTTGACATTTGACCTTTGACCTTTGACCTTTGACCTTTGACCGTTGACCTTCGTTGACCTTCGTTGACATTTGACCTTTGACCTTTGACCTTTGACCTTTGACCGTTGACCTTCGTTGACCTTCGTTGACATTTGACCTTTGACTTTTGTTGACCTTCGTTGACCTTTGATCTTTGACCTTCGTTGACCTTTGACCTTTGTTGACCTTCGTTGACCTTTGATCTTTGAACTTTGTTGACCTTTGACCTTCGTTAACCTTTGACCTTCGTTGACCTTTGACATTCGTTGACCTTGGACCTTGGACCTTGGACCTTGGACCTTGCACCTTGGACCTTGGACCTTGGACCTTGCACCTTGCACCTTGGACCTTGGACCTTGGACCTTGGACCTTGGACCTTGGACCTTGGACCTTGGACCTTGGACCTTGGACCGTGGACCTTGGACCTTGGACCTTGGACCTTGGACCTTGGACCTTGGACCTTGGACCTTGGACCTTGGACCTTGGACCTTGGACCTTGGACCTTGGACCTTGGACCTTGGACCTTGGACCTTGGACCTTGGACCTTGGACCTTGGACCTTGGACCTTGGACCTTGGACTTTGGACCTTGGACCTTGGACCTTGGACCTTGGACCTTGGACCTTGGACCTTGGACCTTGGACCTTGGACCTTGGACCTTGGACCTTGGACCTTGGACCTTGGACCTTGGACCTTGGACCTTGGACCTTGGACCTTGGACCTTAGACCTTGGACCTTGGACCTTGGACCTTGGACCTTGGACCTTGGACCTTGGACCTTGGACCTTGGACCTTGGACCTTGGACCTTGGACCTTGGACCTTGGACCTTGGACCTTGGACCTTGGACCTTGGACCTTGGACCTTGGACCTTGGACCTTGGACCTTGGACCTTGGACCTTGGACCTTGGACCTTGGACCTTGGACCTTGGACCTTGGACCTTGGACCTTGGACCTTGGACCTTGGACCTTGGACCTTGGACCTTGGACCTTGGACCTTGGACCTTGGACCTTGGACCTTTGACCTTCTTTGACCTTCGTTGACCTTTGACCTTCGTTGACCTTTGACCTTCGTTGACTTTTGACCTTCGTTGACCTTTGACCTTCGTTGACCTTTGACCTTCGTTGACCTTTGACCTTCGTTAACCTTTGACCTTCGTTGACCTTTGACCTACGTTGACCTTTGACCTTCGTTGACCTTGGATCTTGGACCTTGGACCTTTGACCTTTGACCTTTGACCTTTGACCTTTGACCTTTGACCTTAGACATTTGACCATTGACCTTTTACCTTTAACCTTTGACCTTTGACCTTTGACCTTTGACCTTTGACCTTCGTTGACCTTCGATGACCTTTGAACTTGGACCTTGGACCTTGGACCTTGGACCTTGGACCTTGGACCTCGGACCTGGGACCTTGGACCTTGGACCTTGGACTTTGGACCTTGGACCTTGGACCTTGGACCTTGGACCTTGGACCTTGGACCTTGGACCTTGGACCTTGGACCTTGGACCTTGGACCTTGGACCTTGGACCTTGGACCTTGGACCTTGGACCTTGGACCTTGGACCTTGGACCTTGGACCTTGGACCTCGGACCTTGGACCTTGGACCTTGGACCTTGGACCTTGGACCTTGGACCTTGGACCTTGGACCTTGGACCTTGGACCTTGGACCTTGGACCTTGGACCTTGGACCTTGGACCTTGGACCTTGGACCTGGACCTTGGACCTTGGACCTTGGACCTTGGACCTTGGACCTTGGACCTTGGACCTTGTACCTTGGACGTTGTACCTTGGACCTTGGACCTTTGACCTTTGAACTTAGATCTTTGACCTTTGACCTTTGACCTTTGACCTTTGACCTTTGACCTTTGCTCTTTGACCTATGACCTTTGACCTTTGACCTTGGACCTTTGACCTTTGACCTTTGACCTTTGACCTTTGACCTTTGACCTTTGACCTTTGACCTTAGACATTTGACCATTGACCTTTTACCTTTAACCTTTGACCTTTGACCTTTGACCTTTGACCTTTGACCTTCGTTGACCTTCGATGACCTTTGAACTTGGACCTTGGACCTTGGACCTTGGACCTTGGACCTTGGACCTTGGACCTTGGACCTTGGACCTTGGACCTTGGACCTTGGACCTTGGACCTTGGACCTTGGACCTTGGACCTTGGACCTCGGACCTTGGACCTTGGACCTTGGACCTTGGACCTTGGACCTTGGACCTTGGACCTTGGACCTTGGACCTTGGACCTTGGACCTTGGACCTTGGACCTTGGACCTCGGACCTTGGACCTTGGACCTTGGACCTTGGACCTTGGACCTTGGACCTTGGACCTTGGACCTTGGACCTTGGACCTTGGACCTTGGACCTTGGACCTTGGACCTTGGACCTTGGACCTTGGACCTTGGACCTTGGACCTTGGAACTTGGACCTTGGACCTTGGACCTTGGACCTTGGACCTTGGACCTTGGACCTTGGACCTTGGACCTTGGACCTTGGACCTTGGACCTTGGACCTTGGACCTTGGACCTTGGACCTTGGACCTTGGACCTTGGACCTTGGACCTTGGACCTTGGACCTTGGATCTTGGACCTTGGACCTTGGACCTTGGACCTTGGACCTTGGACCTTGGACCTTGGACCTTGGACCTTGGACCTTGGTCTTTGGACCTTGGACCTTGGACCTTGGACCTTGGACTTTGGACCTTGGACCTTGGACCTTGGACCTTGGACCTTGGACCTTGGACCTTGGACTTTGGACCTTGGACTTTGGACCTTGGACCTTGGACCTTGGACCTTGGACCTTGGACCTTGGACCTTGGACCTTGGACCTTGGACCTTGGACCTTGGACCTTGGACCTTGGACCTTGGACCTTGGACCTTGGACCTTGGACCTTGGACCTTGGACCTTGGACCTTGGACCTTGGACCTTGGTCCTTGGACCTTGGACCTTGGACCTTGGACCTTGGACCTTGGACCTTGGACCTTGGACCTTGGACCTTGGACCTTTGACCTTGGACCTTGGACCTTGGACCTTGGACCTTGGACCTTGGACCTTGGACCTTGGACCTTGGACCTTGGACCTTGGACCTTGGACCTTGGACCTTGGACCTTGGACCTTGGACCTTGGACCTTGGACCTTGGACCTTGGACCTTGGACCTTGGACCTTGGACCTTGGACCTTGGACCTTGGACCTTGGACTGGACCTCGGACCTTGGACCTTGGACCTTGGACCTTGGACCTTGGACCTTGGACCTTGGACCTTGGACCTTGGACCTTGGACCTTGGTCCTTGGACCTTGGACCTTGGACCTTGGACCTTGGACCTTGGACCTTGGACCTTGGACCTTGGACCTTGGACCTTGGACCTTGGACCTTGGACCTTGGACCTTGGACCTTGGACCTTGGACGTTGGACCTTGGACCTTGGACCTTGGACCTTGGACCTTGGACCTTGGACCTTCGATCTTGGACCTTGGACCTTGGACCTTGGACCTTGGACCTTGGACCTTGGACCTTGGACCTTGGACCTTGGACCTTGGACCTTGGACCTTGGACCTTGGACCTTGGACCTTGGACCTTGGACCTTGGACCTTGGACTTTGGACCTTGGACCTTGGACCTTGGACCTTGGACCTTTGACCTTGGACCTTTGACCTTTGAACTTAGACCTTTGACCTTTGAACTTAGACCTTTGACCTTTGAACTTAGACCTTTGACCTTTGACCTTTGACCTTTGCTCTTTGACCTATGACCTTTGACCTTTGACCTTTGACCTTTGACCTTTGACCTTTGACCTTTGACCTTTGACCTTTGACCTTTGACCTTTGACCTTTGACCTTTGACCTTTGACCTTTGACCTTTGACCTTTGACCTTTGACCTTTGACCTTTGACCTTTGACCTTTGACCTTTAACCTTTGACCTTTGACCTTTGACCTTTGACCTTTGACCTTCGTTGACCTTGGACGTTGGACCTTGGACCTTGGACCTTGGACCTTGGACCTAGGACCTTGGACCTTGGACCTTGGACCTTGGACCTTGGACCTTGGACCTTGGACCTTGGACCTTGGACCTTGGACCTTGGACCTTGGACCTTGGACCTTGGACCTTGGACCTTGGACCTTGGACCTTGGACCTTGGACCTTGGACCTTGGACCTTGGACCTTGGACCTTGGACCTTGGTCCTTGAGCCTTGGACCTTGGACCTTGGACCTTTGACCTTTGATCTTTGACCTTTGACCTTCGTTGATCTTTGACCTTCGTTGACCTTTGACCTTCGTTGACCTTTGACTTTCGTTGACCTTTGACCTTCGTTGACCTTTGACCTTCGTTGACCTTTGATTTTCGTTGACCTTTGACCTTCGTTGACCTTTGACCTTCGTTGACCTTTTACCTTGGCCTTGGACCTTGGACCTTGGACCTTGGACCTTGGACCTTGGACCTTGGACCTTGGACCTTGGACCTTGGACCTTGGACCTTGGACCTTGGACCTTGGACCTTGGACCTTGGACCTTGGACCTTGTACCTTGGACCTTGGACCTTGGACCTTGGACCTTGGACCTTGGACCTTGGACCTTGGACCTTGGACCTTGGACCTTGGACCTTGGACCTTGGACCTTGGACCTTGGACCTTGGACCTTGGACCTTGGACCTTGGACCTTGGACCTTGGACCTTGGACCTTGGACCTTGGACCTTGGACCTTGGACCTTGGACCTTGGACCTTGGACCTTGGACTTTGGACTTTGGACGTTGGACCTTGGACCTTGGACCTTGGACCTGGGACCTTGGACCTTGGACCTTGGACCTTGGACCTTGGACCTTGGACCTTGGACCTTGGACCTTGGACCTTGGACCTTGGACCTTGGACCTTGGACCTTGGACCTTGGACCTTGGACCTTGGACCTTGGACCTTGGACCTTGGACCTTGGACCTTGGACCTTGGACCTTGGACCTTGGACCTTGGACCTTGGACCTTGGACCTTGGACCTTGGACCTTGGACCTTGGACCTTGGACCTTGGACCTTGGACCTTGGACCTTGGACCTTGGACCTTGGACCTTGGACCTTGGACCTTGGACCTCGGACCTTGGACCTTGGACCTTGGACCTTGGACCTTGGACCTTGGACCTTGGACCTTGGACCTTGGACCTTGGACCTTGGACCTTGGACCTTGAACCTTGGAACTTTGACCTTAGACCTTTGACCTTTGATCTTGACCTTTGACCTTCGTTGACCTTTGACCTTCGTTGACCTTTGACCTTCGTTGACCTTTGACCTTCTTTGACCTTTGACTTTCGTTGACCTTTGACCTTCGTTGACCTTTGACGTTCGTTGACCTTTGACTTTCGTTTACCTTTGACCTTCGTTGACCTTTGGCCTTCGTTGACCTTTGACGTTCGTTGACCTTTGACTTTCGTTTACCTTTGACCTTCGTTGACCTTTGGCCTTCGTTGACCTTGGACCTTGGACCTTGGACCTTGGACCTTGGACCTTGGACCTTGGACCTTGGACCTTGGACCTTGGACCTTGGACCTCGGACCTGGGACCTTGGACCTTGGACCTTGGACCTTGGACCTTGGACCTTGGACCTTGGACCTTGGACCTTGGACCTTGGACCTTGGACCTTGGACCTTGGACCTTGGACCTTGGACCTCGGACCTGGGACCTTGGACCTTGGACCTTGGACTTTGGACCTTGGACCTTGGACCTTGGACCTTGGACCTTGGACCTTGGACCTTGGACCTTGGACCTTGGACCTTGGACCTTGGACCTCGGACCTTGGACCTTGGACCTTGGACCTTGGACCTTGGACCTTGGACCTTGGACCTTGGACCTTGGACCTTGGACCTTGGACCTTGGACCTTGGACCTTGGACCTTGGACCTTGGACCTTGGACCTTGGACCTTGGACCTTGGACCTTGGACCTTGGACCTTGGACCTTGTACCTTGGACCTTGTACCTTGGACCTTGGACCTTTGACCTTTGAACTTAGATCTTTGACCTTTGACCTTGGACCTTGGACCTTGGACCTTGGACCTTGGACCTTGGACCTTGGACCTTGAACCTTGGAACTTTGACCTTAGACCTTTGACCTTTGATCTTGACGTTTGACCTTCGTTGACCTTTGACCTTCGTTGACCTTTGACTTTCGTTGACCTTTGACCTTCGTTGACCTTTGACGTTCGTTGACCTTTGACTTTCGTTTACCTTTGACCTTCGTTGACCTTTGGCCTTCGTTGACCTTTGACGTTCGTTGACCTTTGACTTTCGTTTACCTTTGACCTTCGTTGACCTTTGGCCTTCGTTGACCTTGGACCTTGGACCTTGGACCTTGGACCTTGGACCTTGGACCTTGGACCTTGGACCTCGGACCTTGGACCTTGGACCTTGGACCTTGGACTTTGGACTTTGGACCTTGGACCTTGGACCTTGGACTTTGGACCTTGGACTTTGGACCTTGGACCTTGGACCTTGGACCTTGGACCTGGGACCTTGGACCTTGGACCTTGGACCTTGGACCTTGGACCTTGGACCTTGGACCTTGGACCTTGGACCTTGGACCTTGGACCTTGGACCTTGGACCTTGGACCTCGGACCTTGGACCTTGGACCTTGGACCTTGGACCTTGGACCTTGGACCTTGGACCTTGGACCTTGGACCTTGGACCTTGGACTTGGACCTTGGACCTTGGACCTTGGACCTTGGACCTTGGACCTTGGACCTTGGACCTTGGACCTTGGACCTCGGACCTTGGACCTTGGACCTTGGACCTTGGACCTTGGACCTTGGACCTTGGACCTTGGACCTTGGACCTTGAACCTTGGAACTTTGACCTTAGACCTTTGACCTTTGATCTTGACCTTTGACCTTCGTTGACCTTTGACCTTCGTTGACCTTTGACCTTCGTTGACCTTTGACCTTCTTTGACCTTTGACTTTCGTTGACCTTTGACCTTCGTTGACCTTTGACGTTCGTTGACCTTTGACTTTCGTTTACCTTTGACCTTCGTTGACCTTTGGCCTTCGTTGACCTTTGACGTTCGTTGACCTTTGACTTTCGTTTACCTTTGACCTTCGTTGACCTTTGGCCTTCGTTGACCTTGGACCTTGGACCTTGGACCTTGGACCTTGGACCTTGGACCTTGGACCTTGGACCTTGGACCTTGGACCTTGGACCTTGGACCTTGGACCTTGGACCTTGGACCTTGGACCTTGGACCTTGGACCTCGGACCTGGGACCTTGGACCTTGGACCTTGGACCTTGGACCTTGGACCTTGGACCTCGGACCTGGGACCTTGGACCTTGGACCTTGGACCTTGGACCTTGGACTTTGGACCTTGGACCTTGGACCTTGGACCTTGGACCTTGGACCTTGGACCTTGGACCTTGGACTTTGGACCTTGGACCTTGGACCTTGGACCTTGGACCTTGGACCTTGGACCTTGGACCTTGGACCTTGGACCTTGGACCTTGGACCTTGGACCTTGGACCTTGGACCTTGGACCTTGGACCTTGGACCTTGGACCTTGGACCTTGGACCTTGGACCTTGGACCTTGGACCTTGGACCTTGGACCTTGGACCTTGGACCTTGTACCTTGGACCTTGTACCTTGGACCTTGGACCTTTGACCTTTGAACTTAGATCTTTGACCTTTGACCTTTGACCTTTGACCTTTGACCTTTGACCTTTGACCTTTGACCTTTGACCTTTGACCTTTGACCTTTGCTCTTTGACCTATGACCTTTGACCTTTGACCTTTGACCTTTGACCTTTGACCTTTGACCTTTGACCTTTGACCTTTGACCTTCGTTGACCTTGGACCTTGGACCTTGGACCTTGGACCTTGGACCTTGGACCTTGGAACTTGGACCTTGGACCTTGGTCCTTGGACCTTGGTCCTTGGACCTTGGACCTTGGACCTTGGACCTTGGACCTTGGACCTTGGACCTTGGACCTTGGACCTTGGACCTTGGACCTTGGACTTTGGACCTTGGACTTTGGACCTTGGACCTTGGACCTTGGACCTTGGACTTTGGACTTTGGACCTTGGACCTTGGACCTTGGACCTTGGACCTTGGACCTTGGACCTTGGACCTTGGACCTTGGACCTTGGACCTTGGACCTTGGACCTTGGACCTTGGACCTTGGACCTTGGACCTTGGACCTTGGACCTTGGACCTTGGACCTTGGACCTTGGACCTTGGACCTTGGACCTTGGACCTTGGACCTTGGACCTTGGACCTTGGTCCTTGGACCTTGGACCTTGGACCTTGGACATTGGACCTTGGACCTTGGACCTTGGACCTTGGACCTTGGACCTTGGACCTTGGACCTTGGACCTTGGACCTTGGACCTTGGACCTTGGACCTTGGACCTTGGACCTTGGACCTTGGACCTTGGACCTTGGACCTTGGACCTTGGACCTTGGACCTTGGACCTTGGACCTTGGACCTTGGACCTTGGACCTTGGACCTTGGACCTTGGACCTTGGACCTTGGACCTTGGACCTTGGACCTTGAACCTTGGACCTTGGACCTTGGACCTTGGACCTTGGACCTTGGACCTTGGACCTTGGACCTTGGACCTTGGACCTTGGACCTTGGACCTCGGACCTTGGACCTCGGACCTTGGACCTTGGACCTTGGACCTTGGACCTTGGACCTTGGACCTTGGACCTTGGACCTTGGACCTTGGACCTTGGACCTTGGACCTTGGACCTTGGACCTTGGACCTTGGACCTTGGACCTTGGACCTTGGACCTTGGACCTTGGACCTTGGACCTTGGACCTTGGACCTTGGACCTTGGACCTTGGACCTTGGACCTTGGACCTTGGACCTTGGACCTTGGACCTTGGACCTTGGACCTTGGACCTTGGACCTTGGACGTTGGACCTTGGACCTTGGACCTTGGACCTTGGACCTTAGACCTTGGACCTTGGACCTTGGACCTTGGACCTTGGACCTTGGACCTTGGACCTTGGACCTTGGACCTTGGACCTTGGACCTTGGACCTTGGACCTTGGACCTTGGACCTTGGACCTTGGACCTTGGACCTTGGACCTTGGACCTTTGACCTTGGACCTTTGACCTTTGAACTTAGACCTTTGACCTTTGAACTTAGACCTTTGACCTTTGACCTTTGACCTTTGCTCTTTGACCTATGACCTTTGACCTTTGACCTTTGACCTTTGACCTTTGACCTTTGTCCTTTGACCTTTGACCTTTGACCTTTGACCTTTGACCTTTGACCTTTGACCTTTGACCTTTGACCTTTGACCTTTGACCTTTGACCTTTGACCTTTGACCTTTGACCTTCGTTGACCTTGGACCTTGGACCTTGGACCTTGGACCTTGGACCTTGGACCTTGGACCTTGGACCTTGGACCTTGGACCTTGGATCTTGGATCTTGGATCTTGGACCTTGGACCTTGGACCTTGGACCTTGGACCTTGGACCTTGGACCTTGGACCTTGGACCTTGGACCTTTGAACTTTGACCTTTGACCTTTGACCTTTGACCTTTGACGTTTGCTCTTTGACCTATGACCTTTGACCTTTGACCTTTGACCTTTGACCTTTGACCTTTGACCTTTGACCTTTGACCTTTGACCTTTGACCTTTGACCTTTGACCTTTGACCTTTGACCTTTGACCTTTGACCTTTGACCTTTGACCTTTGACCTTTGACCTTTGACCTTTGACCTTTGACCTTTGACCTTTGACCTTTGACCTTTGACCTTTGACCTTCGTTGACCTTGGACCTTGGACCTTGGACCTTGGACCTTGGACCTTGGACCTTGGACCTTGGACCTTGGACCTTGGACCTTGGACCTTGGACCTTGGACCTTGGACCTTGGACCTTGGATCTTGGACCTTGGACCTTGGACCTTGGACCTTGGACCTTGGACCTTGGACCTTGGACCTTGGACCTTGGACCTTGGACCTTGGACCTTGGACCTTGGACCTTGGACCTTGGACCTTGGACCTTGGACCTTGGACCTTGGACCTTGGACCTTGGACCTTGGACCTTGGACCTTGGACCTTGGCCCCTTGGCCCTTGGACCTTGGACCTTGGACCTTGGACCTTGGACCTTGGACCTTGGACCTTGGACCTTGGACCTTGGACCTTGGACCTTGGACCTTGGACCTTGGACCTTGGACCTTGGACCTTGGACCTTGGACCTTGGACCTTGGACCTTGGACCTTGGACCTTGGACCTTGGACCTTGGACCTTGGACCTTGGACCTTGGACCTTGGACCTTGGACCTTGGACCTTGGACCTTGGACCTTGGACCTTGGACCTTGGACCTTGGACCTTGGACCTTGGACCTTGGACCTTGGACCTTGGACCTTGGACCTTGGACCTTGGACCTTGGACCTTGGACCTTGGACCTTGGACCTTGGACCTTGGACCTTGGACCTTGGACCTTGGACCTTGGACCTTGGACCTTGGACCTTGGACCTTGGACCTTGGACCTTGGACCTTGGACCTTGGACCTTGGACCTTGGACCTTGGACCTTGGACCTTGGACCTTGGACCTTGGACCTTGGACCTTGGACCTTGGACCTTGGACCTTGGACCATGGACCTTGGACCTTGGACCTTGGACCTTGGACCTTGGACCTTGGACCTTGGACCTTGGACCTTGGACCTTGGACCTTGGACCTTGGACCTTGGACCTTGGACCTTGGACCTTGGACCTTGGACCTTGGACCTTGGACCTTGGACCTTGGACCTTGGATCTTGGATCTTGGACCTTGGACCTTGGACCTTGGACCTTGGACCTTGGACCTTGGACCTTGGACCTTGGACCTTGGACCTTGGACCTTGGACCTTGGACCTTGGACCTTGGACCTTGGACCTTGGACCTTGGACCTTGGACCTTGGACCTTGGACCTTGGACCTTGGACCTTGGACCTTGGACCTTGGACCTTGGACCTTGGACCTTGGACCTTGGACCTTGGACCTTGGACCTTGGACCTTGGACCTTGGACCTTGGACCTTGGACCTTGGACCTTGGACCTTGGACCTTGGACCTTGGACCTTGGACCTTGGACCTTGGACCTTGGACCTTGGACCTTGGACCTTGGACCTTGGACCTTGGACCTTGGACCTTGGACCTTGGACCTTGGACCTTGGACCTTGGACCTTGGACCTTGGACCTTGGACCTTGGACCTTGGACCTTGGACCTTGGACCTTGGACCTTGGACCTTGGACCTTGGACCTTGGACCTTGGACCTTGGACCTTGGACCTTGGACCTTGGACCTTGGACCTTGAACCTTGGACCTTGGACCTTGGACCTTGGACCTTGGACCTTGGACCTTGGACCTTGGACCTTGGACCTTGGACCTTGGACCTTGGACCTTGGACCTTGGACCTTGGACCTTGGACCTTGGACCTTGGACCTTGGACCTTGGACCTTGGACCTTGGACCTTGGACCTTGGACCTTGGACCTTGGACCTTGGACCTTGGACCTTGGACCTTGGACCTTGGACCTTGGACCTTGGACCTTGGACCTTGGACCTTGGACCTTAGACCTTGGACCTTGGACCTTGGACCTTGGACCTTGGACCTTGGACCTTGGACCTTGGACCTTGGACCTTGGACCTTGGACCTTGGACCTTGGACCTTGGACCTTGGACCTTGGACCTTGGACCTTGGACCTTGGACCTTGGACCTTGGACCTTGGACCTTGGACCTTGGACCTTGGACCTTGGACCTTGGACCTTGGACCTTGGACCTTGGACCTTGGACCTTGGACCTTGGACCTTGGACCTTGGACCTTGGACCTTGGACCTTGGACCTTGGACCTTGGACCTTGGACCTTGGACCTTGGACCTTGGACCTTGGACCTTGGACCTTGGACCTTGGACCTTGGACCTTGGACCTTGGACCTTGGACCTTGGACCTTGGACCTTGGACCTTGGACCTTGGACGTTGGACCTTGTGGACCTTGGACCTTGGACGTTGGACCTTGGACCTTGGACCTTGGACCTTAGACCTTGGACCTTAGACCTTGGACCTTGGACCTTGGACCTTGGACCTTGGACCTTGGACCTTGGACCTTGGACCTTGGACCTTGGACCTTGGACCTTGGACCTTGGACCTTGGACCTTGGACCTTGGACCTTGGACCTTGGACCTTGGACCTTTGACCTTGGACCTTTGACCTTTGAACTTAGACCTTTGACCTTTGAACTTAGACCTTTGACCTTTGACCTTTGACCTTTGCTCTTTGACCTATGACCTTTGACCTTTGACCTTTGACCTTTGTCCTTTGACCTTTGACCTTTGACCTTTGACCTTTGACCTTTGACCTTTGACCTTTGACCTTTGACCTTTGACCTTTGACCTTTGACCTTCGTTGACCTTGGACCTTGGACCTTGGACCTTGGACCTTGGACCTTGGACCTTGGACCTTGGACCTTGGACCTTGGACCTTGGACCTTGGACCTTGGACCTTGGACCTTGGACCTTGGACCTTGGACCTTGGACCTTGGACCTTGGACTTTGGACCTTGGCCCTTGGCCCTTGGACCTTGGACCTTGGACCTTGGACCTTGGACCTTGGACCTTGGACCTTGGACCTTGGACCTTGGACCTTGGACCTTGGACCTTGGACCTTGGACCTTGGACCTTGGACCTTGGACCTTGGACCTTGGACCTTGGACCTTGGACCTTGGACCTTGGACCTTGGACCTTGGACCTTGGACCTTGGACCTTGGACCTTGGACCTTGGACCTTGGACCTTGGACCTTGGACCTTGGACCTTGGACCTTGGACCTTGGACCTTGGACCTTGGACCTTGGACCGTGGACCTTGGACCTTGGACCTTGGACCTTGGACCTTGGACCTTGGACCTTGGACCTTGGACCTTGGACCTTGGACCTTGGACCTTGGACCTTGGACCTTGGACCTTGGACCTTGGACCTTGGACCTTGGACCTTGGACCTTGGACCTTGGACCTTGGACCTTGGACCTTGGACCTTGGACCTTGGACCTTGGACCTTGGACCTTGGACCTTGGACCTTGGACCTTGGACCTTGGACCTTGGACCTTGGACCTTGGACCTTGGACCTTGGACCTTGGACCTTGGACCTTGGACCTTGGACCTTGGACCTTGGACCTTGGACCTTGGACCTTGGACCTTGGACCTTGGACCTTGGACCTTGGACTTTGGACTTTGGACCTTGGACCTTGGACCTTGGACCTTGGACCTTGGACCTTGGACCTTGGACCTTGGACCTTGGACCTTGGACCTTGGACCTTGGACCTTGGACCTTGGACCTTGGACCTTGGACCTTGGACCTTGGACCTTGGACCTTTGACCTTTGAACTTAGACCTTTGACCTTTGAACTTAGACCTTTGACCTTTGACCTTTGACCTATGACCTTTGACCTTTGACCTTTGACCTTTGACCTTTGACCTTTGACCTTTGACCTTTGTCCTTTGACCTTTGACCTTTGACCTTTGACCTTTGACCTTTGACCTTTGACCTTTGACCTTTGACCTTTGACCTTTGACCTTTGACCTTCGTTGACCTTGGACCTTGGACCTTGGACCTTGGACCTTGGACCTTGGACCTTGGACCTTGGACCTTGGACCTTGGACCTTGGACCTTGGACCTTGGACCTTGGACCTTGGATCTTGGATCTTGGACCTTGGACCTTGGACCTTGGACCTTGGACCTTGGACCTTGGACCTTGGACCTTGGACCTTGGACCTTGGACCTTTGAACTTTGACCTTTGACCTTTGACCTTTGACGTTTGCTCTTTGACCTATGACCTTTGACCTTTGACCTTTGACCTTTGACCTTTGACCTTTGACCTTTGACCTTTGACCTTTGACCTTTGACCTTTGACCTTTGACCTTTGACCTTTGACCTTTGACCTTTGACCTTTGACCTTTGACCTTTGACCTTTGACCTTTGACCTTCGTTGACCTTGGACCTTGGACCTTGGACCTTGGACCTTGGACCTTGGACCTAGGACCTTGGACCTTGGACCTTGGACCTTGGACCTTGGACCTTGGACCTTGGACCTTGGACCTTGGACCTTGGACCTTGGACCTTGGACCTTGGACCTTGGATCTTGGATCTTGGACCTTGGATCTTGGACCTTGGACCTTGGACCTTGGACCTTGGACCTTGGACCTTGGACCTTGGACCTTGGACCTTGGACCTTGGACCTTGGACCTTGGACCTTGGACCTTGGACCTTGGACCTTGGACCTTGGACCTTGGACCTTGGACCTTGGACCTTGGACCTTGGACCTTGGACCTTGGACCTTGGACCTTGGCCCTTGGCCCTTGGACCTTGGACCTTGGACCTTGGACCTTGGACCTTGGACCTTGGACCTTGGACCTTGGACCTTGGACCTTGGACCTTGGACCTTGGACCTTGGACCTTGGACCTTGGACCTTGGACCTTGGACCTTGGACCTTGGACCTTGGACCTTGGACCTTGGACCTTGGACCTTGGACCTTGGACCTTGGACCTTGGACCTTGGACCTTGGACCTTGGACCTTGGACCTTGGACCTTGGACCTTGGACCTTGGACCTTAGACCTTTGACCTTTGACCTTTGACCTTTGACCTTTGACCTTTGACCTTTGACCTTTGACCTTTGCTCTTTGACCTATGACCTTTGACCTTTGACCTTTGACCTTTGACCTTTGACCTTTGACCTTTGACCTTTGACCTTTGACCTTTGACCTTTGACCTTTGACCTTCGTTGACCTTGGACCTTGGACCTTGGACCTTGGACCTTGGACCTTGGACCTTGGACCTTGGACCTTGGACCTTGGACCTTGGACCTTGGACCTTGGACCTTGGACCTTGGACCTTGGACCTTGGACCTTGGACTTTGGACCTTGGCCCTTGGCCCTTGGACCTTGGACCTTGGACCTTGGACCTTGGACCTTGGACCTTGGACCTTGGACCTTGGACCTTGGACCTTGGACCTTGGACCTTGGACCTTGGACCTTGGACCTTGACCTTGGACCTTGGACCTTGGACCTTGGACCTTGGACCTTGGACCTTGGACCTTGACCTTGGACCTTGGACCTTGGACCTTGGACCTTGGACCTTGGACCTTGGACCTTGGACCTTGGACCTTGGACCGTGGACCTTGGACCGTGGACCTTGGACCTTGGACCTTGGACCTTGGACCTTGGACCTTGGACGTTGGACCTTGGACGTTGGACCTTGGACCTTGGACCTTGGACCTTGGACCTTGGACCTTGGACCTTGGACCTTGGACCTTGGACCTTGGACCTTGGACCTTGGACCTTGGACCTTGGACCTTGGACCTTGGACCTTGGACCTTGGACCTTGGACCTTGGACCTTGGACCTTGGACCTTGGACCTTGGACCTTGGACCTTGGACCTTGGACCTTGGACCTTGGACCTTGGACCTTGGACCTTGGACCTTGGACCTTGGACCTTGGACCTTGGACCTTGGACCTTGGACCTTGGACCTTGGACCTTGGACCTTGGACCTTGGACCTTGGACCTTGGACCTTGGACCTTGGACCTTGGACCTTGGACCTTGGACCTTGGACCTTGGACCTTGGACCTTGGACCTTGGACCTTGGACCTTGGACCTTGGACCTTGGACCTTGGACCTTGGACCTTGGACCTTGGACCTTGGACCTTGGACCTTGGGCCTTGGGCCTTGGACCTTGGACCTTGGACCTTGGACCTTGGACCTTGGACCTTGGACCTTGGACCTTGGACCTTGGACCTTGGACCTTGGACCTTGGACCTTGGACCTTGGACCTTGGACCTTGGACCTTGGACCTTGGACCTTGGACCTTCGACCTTGGACCTTGGACCTTGGACCTTGGACCTTGGACCTTGGACCTTGGACCTTGGACCTTGGACCTTGGACCTTGGACCTTGGACCTTGGACCTTGGACCTTGGACCTTGGACCTTGGACCTTGGACCTTGGACCTTGGACCTTGGACCTTGGACCTTGGACCTTGGACCTTGGACCTTGGACCTTGGACCTTGGACCTTGGACCTTGGACCTTGGACCTTGGACCTTGGACCTTGGACCTTGGACCTTGGACCTTGGACCTTGGACCTTGGACCTTGGACCTTGGACCTTGGACCTTGGACCTTGGACCTTGGACCTTGGACCTTGGACCTTGGACCTTGGACCTTGGACCTTGGACCTTGGACCTTGGACCTTGGACCTTGGACCTTGGACCTTGGACCTTGGACCTTGGACCTTGGACCTTGGACCTTGGACCTTGGACCTTGGACCTGGGACCTTGGACCTGGGACCTTGGACCTGGGACCTTGGACCTTGGACCTTGGACCTTGGACCTTGGACCTTGGACCTTGGACCTTGGACCTTGGACCTTGGACCTTGGACCTTGGACCTTGGACCTTGGACCTTGGACCTTGGACCTTGGACCTTGGACCTTGGACCTTGGACCTTGGACCTTGGACCTTGGACCTTGGACCTTGGACCTTGGACCTTGGACCTTGGACCTTGGACCTTGGACCTTGGACCTTGGACCTTGGACCTTGGACCTTGGACCTTGGACCTTGGACCTTGGACCTTGGACCTTGGACCTTGGACCTTGGACCTTGGACCTTGGACCTTGGACCTTGGACCTTGGACCTTGGACCTTGGACCTTGGACCTTGGACCTTGGACCTTGGACCTTGGACCTTGGACCTTGGACCTTGGACCTTGGACCTTGGACCTTGGACCTTGGACCTTGGACCTTGGACCTTGGACCTTGGACCTTGGACCTTGGACCTTGGACCTTGGACCTTGGACCTTGGACCTTGGACCTTGGACCTTGGACCTTGGACCTTGGACCTTGGACCTTGGACCTTGGACCTTGGACCTTGGACCTTGGACCTTGGACCTTGGACCTTGGACCTTGGACCTTGGACCTTGGACCTTGGACCTTGGACCTTGGACCTTGGACCTTGGACCTTGGACCTTGGACCTTGGACCTTGGACCTTGGACCTTGGACCTTGGACCTTGGACCTTGGACCTTGGACCTTGGACCTTGGACCTTGGACCTTGGACCTTGGACCTTGGACCTTGGACCTTGGACCTTGGACCTTGGACCTTGGACCTTGGACCTTGGACCTTGGACCTTGGACCTTGGACCTTGGACCTTGGACCTTGGACCTTGGACCTTGGACCTCGGACCTTGGACCTCGGACCTTGGACCTTGGACCTTGGACCTTGGACCTTGGACCTTGGACCTTGGACCTTGGACCTTGGACCTTGGACCTTGGACCTTGGACCTTGGACCTTGGACCTTGGACCTTGGACCTTGGACCTTGGACCTTGGACCTTGGACCTTGGACCTTGGACCTTGGACCTTGGACCTTGGACCTTGGACCTTGGACCTTGGACCTTGGACCTTGGACCTTGGACCTTGGACCTTGGACCTTGGACCTTGGACCTTGGACCTTGGACCTTGGACCTTGGACCTTGGACCTTGGACCTTGGACCTTGGACCTTGGACCTTGGACCTTGGACCTTGGACCTTGGACCTTGGACCTTGGACCTTGGACCTTGGACCTTGGACCTTGGACGTTGGACCTTGGACCTTGGACCTTAGACCTTGGACCTTGGACCTTGGACCTTCGACCTTGGACCTTGGACCTTGGACCTTGGACCTTGGACCTTGGACCTTGGACCTTGGACCTTGGACCTTGGACCTTGGACCTTGGACCTTGGACCTTGGACCTTGGACCTTGGACCTTGGACCTTGGACCTTGGACCTTGGACCTTTGACCTTGGACCTTTGACCTTGGACCTTTGACCTTTGAACTTAGACCTTTGACCTTTGAACTTAGACCTTTGACCTTTGACCTTTGACCTTTGCTCTTTGACCTATGACCTTTGACCTTTGACCTTTGACCTTTGACCTTTGACCTTTGACCTTTGACCTTTGACCTTTGACCTTTGACCTTTGACCTTTGACCTTTGACCTTTGACCTTTGACCTTTGACCTTTGACCTTTGACCTTTGACCTTCGTTGACCTTGGACCTTGGACCTTGGACCTTGGACCTTGGACCTTGGACCTTGGACCTTGGACCTTGGACCTTGGACCTTGGACCTTGGACCTTGGACCTTGGACCTTGGACCTTGGACCTTGGACCTTGGACCTTGGACCTTGGACCTTGGATCTTGGATCTTGGATCTTGGACCTTGGACCTTGGACCTTGGACCTTGGACCTTGGACCTTGGACCTTGGACCTTTGAACTTAGACCTTTGACCTTTGACCTTTGACGTTTGCTCTTTGACCTTTGACCTTTGACCTTTGACCTTTGACCTTTGACCTTTGACCTTGGACCTTGGACCTTGGACCTTGGACCTTGGACCTTGGACCTTGGACCTTGGACCTTGGACCTTGGACCTTGGACCTTGGACCTTGGACCTTGGACCTTGGACCTTGGACCTTGGACCTTGGACCTTGGACCTTGGACCTTGGACCTTGGACCTTGGACCTTGGACCTTGGACCTTGGACCTTGGACCTTGGACCTTGGACCTTGGACCTTGGACCTTGGACCTTGGACCTTGGACCTTGGACCTTGGACCTTGGACCTTGGACCTTGGACCTTGGACCTTGGACCTTGGACCTTGGACCTTGGACCTTGGACCTTGGACCTTGGACCTTGGACCTTGGACCTTGGACCTTGGACCTTGGACCTTGGACCTTGGACCTTGGACCTTGGACCTTGGACCTTGGACCTTGGACCTTGGACCTTGGACCTTGGACCTTGGACCTTGGACCTTGGACCTTGGACCTTGGACCTTGGACCTTGGACCTTGGACCTTGGACCTTGGACCTTGGACCTTGGACCTTGGACCTTGGACCTTGGACCTTGGACCTTGGACCTTGGACCTTTGACCTTGGACCTTTGACCTTGGACCTTTGACCTTTGAACTTAGACCTTTGACCTTTGAACTTAGACCTTTGACCTTTGACCTTTGACCTT
Organism: Empis livida; assembly: GCA_963932195.1. Classification (NCBI taxonomy): domain Eukaryota; kingdom Metazoa; phylum Arthropoda; class Insecta; order Diptera; family Empididae; genus Empis; species Empis livida. The sequence continues at coordinate 18,648,739 of OZ010648.1, forward strand.
TGCTCTTTGACCTATGACCTTTGACCTTTGACCTTTGACCTTTGACCTTTGACCTTTGACCTTTGACCTTTGACCTTTGACCTTTGACCTTTGACCTTTGACCTTTGACCTTTGACCTTTGACCTTTGACCTTTGACCTTCGTTGACCTTGGACCTTGGACCTTGGACCTTGGACCTTGGACCTTGGACCTTGGACCTTGGACCTTGGACCTTGGACCTTGGACCTTGGACCTTGGACCTTGGACCTTGGACCTTGGACCTTGGACCTTGGACCTTGGATCTTGGATCTTGGATCTTGGACCTTGGACCTTGGACCTTGGACCTTGGACCTTGGACCTTGGACCTTGGACCTTTGAACTTAGACCTTTGACCTTTGACCTTTGACGTTTGCTCTTTGACCTTTGACCTTTGACCTTTGACCTTTGACCTTTGACCTTTGACCTTGGACCTTGGACCTTGGACCTTGGACCTTGGACCTTGGACCTTGGACCTTGGACCTTGGACCTTGGACCTTGGACCTTGGACCTTGGACCTTGGACCTTGGACCTTGGACCTTGGACCTTGGACCTTGGACCTTGGACCTTGGACCTTGGACCTTGGACCTTGGACCTTGGACCTTGGACCTTGGACCTTGGACCTTGGACCTTGGACCTTGGACCTTGGACCTTGGACCTTGGACCTTGGACCTTGGACCTTGGACCTTGGACCGTGGACCTTGGACCTTGGACCTTGGACCTTGGACCTTGGACCTTGGACCTTGGACCTTGGACCTTGGACCTTGGACCTTGGACCTTGGACCTTGGACCTTGGACCTTGGACCTTGGACCTTGGACCTTGGACCTTGGACCTTGGACCTTGGACCTTGGACCTTGGACCTTGGACCTTGGACCTTGGACCTTGGACCTTGGACCTTTGACCTTGGACCTTTGACCTTTGAACTTAGACCTTTGACCTTTGAACTTAGACCTTTGACCTTTGACCTTTGACCTTTGCTCTTTGACCTATGACCTTTGACCTTTGACCTTTGACCTTTGACCTTTGACCTTTGACCTTTGACCTTTGTCCTTTGACCTTTGACCTTTGACCTTTGACCTTTGACCTTTGACCTTTGACCTTTGACCTTTGACCTTTGACCTTTGACCTTTGACCTTTGACCTTTGACCTTTGACCTTGGACCTTGGACCTTGGACCTTGGACCTTGGACCTTGGACCTTGGACCTTGGACCTTGGACCTTGGACCTTGGACCTTGGACCTTGGACCTTGGACCTTGGACCTTGGACCTTGGACCTTGGACCTTTGAACTTAGACCTTTGACCTTTGACGTTTGCTCTTTGACCTTTGACCTTTGACCTTTGACCTTTGACCTTTGACCTTTGACCTTTGACCTTTGACCTTTGACCTTTGACCTTTGACCTTTGACCTTTGACCTTTGACCTTTGACCTTTGACCTTTGACCTTTGACCTTTGACCTTTGACCTTTGACCTTTGACCTTCGTTGACCTTGGACCTTGGACCTTGGACCTTGGACCTTGGACCTTGGACCTTGGACCTTGGACCTTGGACCTTGGACTTTGGACCTTGGACCTTGGACCTTGGACTTTGGACCTTGGACCTTGGACCTTGGACCTTGGACCTTGGATCTTGGATCTTGGATCTTGGACCTTGGACCTTGGACCTTGGACCTTGGACCTTGGACCTTGGACCTTGGACCTTGGACCTTGGACCTTGGACCTTGGACCTTGGACCTTGGACCTTGGACCTTGGACCTTGGACCTTGGACCTTGGACCTTGGACCTTGGACCTTGACCTTGGACCTTGGACCTTGGACCTTGGACCTTGGACCTTGGACCTTGGACCTTGGACTTGGACCTTGGACCTTGGACCTTGGACCTTGGACCTTGGACCTTGGACCTTGGACCTTGGACCTTGGACCTTGGACCTTGGACCTTGGACCTTGGACCTTGGACCTTGGACCTTGGACCTTGGACCTTGGACCTTGGACCTTGGACCTTGGACCTTGGACCTTGGACCTTGGACCTTGGACCTTGGACCTTGGACCTTGGACCTTGGACCTTGGACCTTGGACCTTGGACCTTGGACCTTGGACCTTGGACCTTGGACCTTGGACCTTGGACCTTGGACCTTGGACCTTGGACCTTGGACCTTGGACCTTGGACCTTGGACCTTGGACCTTGGACCTTGGACCTTGGACCTTGGACCTTGGACCTTGGACCTTGGACCTTGGACCTTGGACCTTGGACCTTGGACCTTGGACCTTGGACCTTGGACCTTGGACCTTGGACCTTGGACCTTGGACCTTGGACCTTGGACCTTGGACCTTGGACCTTGGACCTTGGACCTTGGACCTTGGACCTTGGACCTTGGACCTTGGACCTTGGACCTTGGACCTTGGACCTTGGACCTTGGACCTTGGACCTTGGACCTTGGACCTTGGACCTTGGACCTTGGACCTTGGACCTTGGACCTTGGACCTTGGACCTTGGACCTTGGACCTTGGACCTTGGACCTTGGACCTTGGACCTTGGACCTTGGACCTTGGACCTTGGACCTTGGACCTTGGACCTTGGACCTTGGACCTTGGACCTTGGACCTTGGACCTTGGACCTTGGACCTTGGACCTTGGACCTTGGACCTTGGACCTTGGACCTTGGACCTTGGACCTTGGACCTTGGACCTTGGACCTTGGACCTTGGACCTTGGACCTTGGACCTTGGACCTTGGACCTTGGACCTTGGACCTTGGACCTTGGACCTTGGACCTTGGACCTTGGACCTTGGACCTTGGACCTTGGACCTTGGACCTTGGACCTTGGACCTTGGACCTTGGACCTTGGACCTTGGACCTTGGACCTTGGACCTTGGACCTTGGACCTTGGACCTTGGACCTTGGACCTTGGACCTTGGACCTTGGACCTTGGACCTTGGACCTTGGACCTTGGACCTTGGACCTTGGACCTTGGACCTTGGACCTTGGACCTTGGACCTTGGACCTTGGACCTTGGACCTTGGACCTTGGACCTTGGACCTTGGACCTTGGACCTTGGACCTTGGACCTTGGACCTTGGACCTTGGACCTTGGACCTTGGACCTTGGACCTTGGACCTTGGACCTTGGACCTTGGACCTTGGACCTTGGACCTTGGACCTTGGACCTTGGACCTTGGACCTTGGACCTTGGACCTTGGACCTTGGACCTTGGACCTTGGACCTTGGACCTTGGACCTTGGACCTTGGACCTTGGACCTTGGACCTTGGACCTTGGACCTTGGACCTTGGACCTTGGACCTTGGACCTTGGACCTTGGACCTTGGACCTTGGACCTTGGACCTTGGACCTTGGACCTTGGACCTTGGACCTTGGACCTTGGACCTTGGACCTTGGACCTTGGACCTTGGACCTTGGACCTTGGACCTTGGACCTTGGACCTTGGACCTTGGACCTTGGACCTTGGACCTTGGACCTTGGACCTTGGACCTTGGACCTTGGACCTTGGACCTTGGACCTTGGACCTTGGACCTTGGACCTTGGACCTTGGACCTTGGACCTTGGACCTTGGACCTTGGACCTTGGACCTTGGACCTTGGACCTTGGACCTTGGACCTTGGACCTTGGACCTTGGACCTTGGACCTTGGACCTTGGACCTTGGACCTTGGACCTTGGACCTTGGACCTTGGACCTTGGACCTTGGACCTTGGACCTTGGACCTTGGACCTTGGACCTTGGACCTTGGACCTTGGACCTTGGACCTTGGACCTTGGACCTTGGACCTTGGACCTTGGACCTTGGACCTTGGACCTTGGACCTTGG
>OZ010648.1:18652766-18735808 GCA_963932195.1 Empis livida
ATCTCACCTAAATAACGGAAAAAAAGAAAAAAAAGGTATCTGAAATATTTTGGTTTTCTGTTTTTATATATATTTCTCACCTAAATAACGGAAAAAAAGAAAAAAAGTTTTCTGAAATATTTTGGTTTTCTGTTTTTGATCATATTTCTCTCCTAAATAACGGAAAAAAAGAAAAAAAAGTTATCTGAAATATTTTGGTTTTCTGTTTTTATATATATTTCTCACCTAAATAAGGGAAAAAAAGAAAAAAAAGTTATCTGAAATATTTTGGTTTTCTGCTTTTAGCCTAATTTCTCACCTAAATAACGGAAAAAAAAAAAAAAAAAAGTTTTCTAAAAACTTTTGGTTTTTTGTTTTTATCCATACTTCTTACTTAAATAACGGAAAAAAGAAAAAAAAGTTATCAGAAATATTCTGGTTTTCTCTTTTTATCCATATTTCTAACTTAAATAACGGAAAAAAATGAAAAAAAAAGTTATCTGAAATATTTTGGTTTTCTGTTGTTGTTCATATTTCTCACCTAAATAACGGAAAAAAAGAAAAAAATGTTATCTGAAATATTTTGGTTTTTTGCTTTTATATATATTTTCTCACCTAAATAACGGAAAAAATTAAAAAAAAGTTATCTGAAATATTTTGGTTTTCTGTTTTTGTTCATATTTCTCAACTAAACAACGCAAAAAAAGAAACAAAATTTATCTGACATATTTTGGTTTTCTGTTTTTGATCATATTTCTTACCTAAATAACGGAAAAAATGAAAAAAAAGTTATCTGAAATATTTTGGTTTTCTGTTTTTGTTCATATTTCTCACCTAAATAACGGAAAAAAAGAAAAAAATGTTATCTGAAATATTTTGGTTTTCTGCTTTTAAATATATTTCTCACCTCAATAACGGAAAAAAAGAAAAAAAAGTTATCTGAAATATTTTGGTTTTCTGTTTTTGTTCATATTTCTCACCTAAATAACGGAAAATAAGAAAAAGAGTTATTTGAAATATTTTGATTTTCTGTTTTTGGTCATATTTCGCATCCAAATAACGGAAAAAAAGAAATAAAAAGTTATCTGAAACATATTGGTTTTCTGTTTTTGAGCATATTTCTCACCTAAATAACGGAAAAAAAGAAAAAAATGTATTCTGAAATATTTTGGTTTTCTGTTTTTATATATATTTCTCACCTAAATAACGGAAAAAAGAAAAAAAATAAACTGAAATATTTTGGTTTTCTGTTTTTGAGCATATTTCTCACCTAAATAACGGAAAAAATGAAAAAAAAGTTATTTGAAATATTTTGGTTTTCTGTTTTTATATATATTTCTCACCTAAATATATATTTCTCACCTAGCGGAAAAAGCGGAAAAAAAGTTATCTGAAATATTTTGGTTTTCTGTTTTTGATCATATTTCTCACCTAAATAACGGAAAAAAAGAAAAAAAAGTTAACTGAAATATTTGGGTTTTCTATTTTTGATCATATTTCTCAACTAAATAACGGAAAAAAAACAAAAAAAAGTTCTCAGAAATATTTTTGTTTTCTGCTTTTATCCATATTTCTCACCCAAATAACGGAAAAAAAGAAAAAAAAGTTATCTCCATATTTCTTGCTTAAATATCGGAAAAAAGAAAAAAAAAGTTATCAGAAATATTTTGGTTTTCTCTTTTTATCCATATTTCTAACTTAAATAACGGAAAAAAAGAAAAAAAAGGTATCAGAAATATTTTGGTTTTCTGTTTTTATCCATTTTTCTGACGTAAATAACGGAAAAATGAAAAAAAAGTTATCTGAAATATTTTGGTTTTCTGTTTTTGATCATATTTCTCACCTAAATAACGGAAAAAATGAAAAAAACAGTTATCAGAAATATTTTGGTTTTCTCTTTTTATCCAAATATCTAAATTAAATAACGAAACAAAAGAAAAAAAAGTTATCTGAAATATTTTGGTTTGCTGTTTTGATCATATTTCTCACCTAAATAACGGAAAAAATGAAAAAAAAGTTATCTGAAATATTTTGGTTTTCTGTTTTTATATATATTTCTCACCTAAATAACGGAAAAAAAGAAAAAAAAGTTATCTGAAATATTTTGGTTTTCTGCTTTTATCCATATTTCTCACCTAAATAACGGAAAAAAGAAAAAAAAAGTTTTCTAAAAACTTTTGTTTTTCTGTTTTTATCCATATTTCTCACCTAAATAACGGAAAAAAAGAAAAAAAAAGTTTTCTAAAAACTTTTGTTTTTCTGTTTTTATCCATATTTCTTACCTAAATAACGGAAAAAAAGAAAAAAAAGATATCTGAAATATTTTGGTTTTCTGTTTTTATCCATATTTCTTACCTAAATAACGGAAAAAAAAAAAAAAAAAAGTTTTCTAAAAACTTTTGGTTTTTTGTTTTTATCCATACTTCTTACTTAAATAACGGAAAAAAGAAAAAAAAGTTATCAGAAATATTCTGGTTTTCTCTTTTTATCCATATTTCTAACTTAAATAACGGAAAAAACGAAAAAAAAGTTATCTGAAATATTTTGGTTTTCTGCTTTTATCCATATTTCTCACCTAAATAACGGGAAAAAAGAAAAAAAAAGTTTTCTAAAAACTTTTGGTTTTTTGTTTTTATCCATACTTCTTACTTAAATAACGGAAAAAAGAAAAAAGAGTTATCAGAAATATTCTGGTTTTCTCTTTTTATCCATATTTCTAACTTAAATAACGGAAAAAACGAAAAAAAAGTTATCTGAAATATTTTGGTTTTCTGTTTTTGATCATATTTCTCACCTAAATAACGGAAAAAAAGAAAAAAATGTTATCTGAAATATTTTGGTTTTCTGTTTTTATATATATTTCTCACCTAAATAACGGAAAAAAATGAAAAAAATGTTATCTGAAATATTTTGGTTTTCTGTTTTTATATATATTTCTCACCTAAAATGAAAAAAAAGTTATCTGAAATATTTTGGTTTTCTGTTTTTATATATATTTCTCACCTAAATAGCGGAAAAAAAGAAATAAAAGTTATCTGAAATATTTTGGTTTTCTGTTTTTGTTCATATTTCTCAACTAAATAACGGAAAAAAAGAAAAAAATGTATTCTGAAATATTTTGATTTTCTGTTTTTATATATATTTCTCACCTAAATAACGGAAGAAAAGAAAAAAAAGTTATCTGAAATATTTTAGTTTTCTGCTTTTATCCATATTTCTCACCCAAATAACGGAAAAAAAGAAAAAAAGGTTATCAGAAATATTTTGGTTTTCTGTTTTTATCCATTTTTCTGACGTAAATAACGGAAAAAATGAAAAAAAAGTTATCTGAAATATTTTGGTTTTCTGTTTTTGATCATATTTCTCACCTAAATAACGGAAAAAAAGAAAAAAATGTTATCTGAAATATTTTGGTTTTCTGTTTTTATATATATTTCTCACCTAAATAACGGAAAAAATGAAAAAAAAGTTATCTGAAATATTTTGGTTTTCTGTTTTTATATATATTTCTCACCTAAAATGAAAAAAAAGTTATCTGAAATATTTTGGTTTTCTGTTCTTATATATATTTCTCACCTAAATAGCGGAAAAAAAGAAATAAAAGTTATCTGAAATATTTTGGTTTTCTGTTTTTGTTCATATTTCTCACCTAAATAACGGAAAAAAAGAAAAAAAGTAATCTGCAATATTTTGGTTTTCTGTTTTTGAGCATATTTCTCACCTAAATAACGGAAAAAAAGAAAAAAAATTATCTGAAATATTTTGGTTTTCTGTTTGTATATATATTTTTCACCTAGAAAAAAAAGTAATCTGAAATATTTTGGTTTTCTGTTTTTGAGCATATTTCTCACCTAAATAACGGAAAAAATGAAAAAAAATTATCTGAAATATTTTGGTTTTCTGTTTTTATATATATTTCTCACTTAAATATATATTTCTCACCTAGCGGAAAAAGCGGAAAAAAAGTTATCTGACATATTTTGGTTTTCTGTTTTTGTTCATATTTCTCACTTAAATAACGGAAAAAAAGAAAAAAAAGTTATCTGAAATATTTTGGTTTTCTGCTTTTAAGTATATTTCTCACCTAAATAACGGAAAAAATAAAAAAAAAGTTATCTGAAATATTTTGGTTTTCTGTTTTTGTTCATATTTCTCACTTAAATAACGGAAAAAAAGAAAAAGAGTTATTTGAAATATTTTAATTATCTGTTTTTGGTCATATTTCGCATCCAAATAATGGAAAAAAAGAAACAAAAAGTTATCTGAAACTTATTGGTTTTCTGTTTTTATCCATATTTCTTAATTAAATAACGGAAAAAAAAAAAGTTATCCGAAATATTTTGGTTTTCTGTTTTTGTTCATATTTCTCACCTAAATAACGGAAAATAAGAAAAAGAGTTATTTGAAATATTTTGATTTTCTGTTTTTGGTCATATTTCGCATCCAAATAACGGAAAAAAAGAAAAAAAAGTTATCTGAAATATTTTGGTTTTCTGCTTTTATCCATATATCTCACCTAAATAACGGGAAAAAAGAAAAAAAAGTTTTCTAAAAACTTTTGGTTTTTTGTTTTTATCCATACTTCTTACTTAAATAACGGAAAAAAGAAAAAAAAGTTATCAGAAATATTCTGGTTTTCTCTTTTTATCCATATCTCTAACTTAAATAACGGAAAAAACGAAAAAAAAGTTATCTGAAATATTTTGGTTTTCTGTTTTTGATCATATTTCTCACCTAAATAACGGAAAAAAAGAAAAAAAAATTACCTGAAATATTTGGGTTTTCTATTTTTGATCATATTTCTCAACTAAATAACGGTAAAAAAACAAAAAAAAGTTATCTGAAATATTTTGGATTTCTGTTTTTGTTCATATTTCTCACCTAAATAACGGAAAAAAAGAAAAAAATATTATCTGAAATATTTTGGTTTTCTGTTATTATATATATTTCTCATCTAAATAACGGAAGAAAAGAAATAAAAGTTATGTGAAATGTTTTTGTTTTCTCTTTTTATCCATATTTCTAACTTAAATAACGGAAAAAAAGAAAAAAAAGGTATCAGAAATATTTTGGTTTTCTGTTTTTATCCATTTTTCTGACGTAAATAACGGAAAAAATGAAAAAAAAGTTATCTGAAATATTTTGGTTTTCTGTTTTTGATCATATTTCTCACCTAAATAACGGAAAAAATGAAAAAACAGTTATCAGAAATAATTTGGTTTTCTCTTTTTATCCAAATATCTAACTTAAATAACGAAAAAAAAGAAAAAAAAGTTATCTGAAATATTTTGGTTTGATGTTTTGATCATATTTGTCAACTAAATAACGGAAAAAAAGAAAAAAACGTTATCTGAAATATTTTGGTTTTCTGTTTTTATCCATTTTTCTGACCTAAATAACAGAAAAATTTTAAAAAAAGTTATCTGAAATATATTGGTTTTCTGTTTTTGATCATATTTCTCACCTAAATAACAGAAAAAACGAAAAAAAAGTTATCTGAAATATTTTGGTTTTCTGTTTTTGATCATATTTCTCCCCTAAATAACGGAAAAAAAGAAAAAAAAGTAATCTGAAATATTTTGGTTTTCTGTTTTTGATCATATTTCTCCCCTAAATAACGGAAAAAAAGAAAAAAAAGTAATCTGAAATATTTTGGTTTTCTGTTTTTGATCATATTTCTCACCTAAATAACAGAAAAAACGAAAAAAAAGTTATCTGAAATATTTTGGTTTTCTGTTTTTGATCATATTTCTCCCCTAAATAACGGAAAAAAAGAAAAAAAAGTTATCTGAAATATTTTGGTTTTCTGTTTTTATATATATTTCTCACCTAAAATGAAAAAAAAAAAGTTATCTGAAATAATTTGGTTTTCTGTTTTTATATATATTTCTCACCTAAATAGCGGAAAAAAAGAAAAAAAAGTTATCTGAAATATTTTGGTTTTTTGTTTTGGTTCATATTTCTCACCTAAATAACGGAAAATAAGAAAAAAAAAGTTTTCTAAAAACTTTTGGTTTTTTGTTTTTATCCATACTTCTTACTTAAATAACGGAAAAAAGAAAAAAAAGTTATCTGAAATATTTTGGTTTTCTGTTTTTGGTCATATTTCTCCCCTAAATACCGGAAAAAAGAAAAAAAAAGTTATCTGAAGTATTTTGGTTTTCTATTTTTGATCATATTTCTCACCTAAATAACGGAAAAAAAGAAACAAAATTTATCTGACATATTTTGGTTTTCTGTTTTTGATCATATTTCTTACCTAAATAACGGAAAAAATGAAAAAAAAGTTATCTGAAATATTTTGGTTTTCTGTTTTTGTTCATATTTCTCACCTAAATAACGGAAAAAAAGAAAAAAATGTTATCTGAAATATTTTGGTTTTTTGCTTTTATATATATTTCTCACCTAAATAACGGAAAAAAGACAAAAAAGTTATCCGAAATATTTTGGTTTTCTGTTTTTGTTCATATTTCTCACCTAAATAACGGAAAAAACGAAAAAAATGTTATTTGAAATATTTTGGTTTTCTGCTTTTAAATATATTTCTCACCTCAATAACGGAAAAAAAGAAAAAACAGTTATCTGAAATATTTTGGTTTTCTGTTTTTGTTCATATTTCTCACCTAAATAACGGAAAATAAGAAAAAGAGTTATTTGAAATATTTTGATTTTCTGTTTTTGGTCATATTTCTCACCTAAATAACGGAAAAAATGAAAAAAAAGTTATTTGAAATATTTTAGTTTTCTGTTTTTATATATATTTCTCACCTAAATAGCGGAAAAAAAATAAAAAAAGTTATCTGAACTATTTTGGTTTTCTGTTTTTGTTCATATTTCTCACCTAAATAACGGAAAAAAAAGTTATCTGAAATATTTTTAGAAAAAAATGTTATCTGAAATATTTTGGTTTTCTGTTTTTATATATATTTCTTACCTAAATAACGGAAAAAAAGAAAAAAAAGTAATCTGAAATATTTTGGTTATCTGTTTTTGAGCATATTTCTCACCTAAATAACGGAAAAAATGAAAAAAAAGTTATCTGAAATATTTTGGTTTTCTGTTTTTATATATATTTCTCACCTAAAATGGAAAAAAAGTTATCTGAAATATTTTGGTTTTCTGTTTTTATATAATATATTTCTCACCTAAATAGCGGAAAAACAGAAAAAAAAGTTATCTGAAATATTTTGGTTTTCTGTTTTTGTTCATATTTCTCACCTAAATAACGGAAAAAAAGAAAAAAATGTATTCTGAAATATTTTGGTTTTCTGTTTTTATATATATTTCTCACCTAAATAACGGAAAAAAAGGAAAAAAAGTAATCTGAAATATTTTGGTTTTCTGTTTTTGAGCATATTTCTCACCTAAATAACGGAAAAAATGAAAAAAAAGTTATCTGAAATATTTTGGTTTTCTGTTTTTATATATATATTTCTCACCTAAATAGCGGAAAAAAAGAAAAAAAAGTTATCTGAAATATTTTGGTTTTCTGTTTTTGTTCATATTTCTCACCTAAATAACGGAAAAAAAGAAAAAAATGTTATCTGAAATATTTTGGTTTTCTGTTTTTATATATATTTCTCACCTAAATAGAGGAAAAAAAGAAAAAAAAGTTATCTGAAATATTTTGGTTTTCTGTTTTTGTTCATATTTCTCACCTAAATAACGGAAAAAAAGAAAAAAATGTTATCTGAAATATTTTGGTTTTCTGTTTTTATATATATTTCTCACCTAAATAACGGAAAAAAAGAAAAAAAAGTAATCTGAAATATTTTGGTTTTCTGTTTTTGAGCATATTTCTCACCTAATTAACGGAAAAAATGAAAAAAAAGTTATCTGAAATATTTTGGTTTTCTGTTTTTATATATATTTCTCACCTAAAATGAAAAAAAAAGTTATCTGAAATATTTTGGTTTTCTGTTTTTATATATATTTCTCACCTAAATAGCGGAAAAAAAGAAAAAAAGTTATCTGAAATATTTTGGTTTTCTGTTTTTGAGCATATTTCTCACCTAAATAACGGAAAAAATGAAAAAAAAGTTATATGAAATATTTTGGTTTTCTGTTTTTATATATATTTCTCACCTAAATATATATTTCTCACCTAGCGGAAAAAGCGGAAAAAAAGTTATCTGAAATATTTTGGTTTTCTGTTTTTGTTCATATTTCTCACCTAAATAACGGAAAAAAAGAAAAAAAAGTTAACTGAAATATTTGGGTTTTCTATTTTTGATCATATTTCTTAACTAAATAACGGAAAAAAAACAAAAAAAAGTTATCTTAAATATTTTGGATTTCTGTTTTTGTTCATATTTCTCACCTAAATAACGGAAAAAAAGAAAAAAATATTATCTGAAATATTTTGGTTTTCTGTTTTTATATATATTTCTCACCCAAATAACGGAAAAAAAGAAAAAAAATTATCTCCATATTTCTTGCTTAAATATCGGAAAAAAGAAAAAAAAGTTATCAGAAATATTTTGGTTTTCTCTTTTTATCCATATTTCTAACTTAAATAACGGAAAAAAAGAAAAAAAAGGTATCAGATATATTTTGGTTTTCTGTTTTTATCCATTTTTCTGACGTAAATAACGGAAAAAATGAAAAAAAAGTTATCTGAAATATTTTGGTTTTCTGTTTTTGATCATATTTCTCACCTAAATAACGGAAAAAATGAAAAAAACAGTTATCAGAAATATTTTGGTTTTCTCTTTTTATCCAAATATCTAACTTAAATAACGAAAAAAAAGAAAAAAAAGTTATCTGAAATATTTTGGTTTGCTGTTTTGATCATATTTCTCACCTAAATAACGGAAAAAATGAAAAAAAAGTTATCTGAAATATTTTGGTTTTCTGTTTTTATATATATTTCTCACCTAAATAACGCAAAAAAAGAAAAAAAAGTTATCTGAAATATTTTGGTTTTCTGTTTTTATCCATTTTTCTGACCTAAATAACAGAAAAATTTTAAAAAAAGTTTTCTGAAATATATTGGTTTTCTGTTTTTGATCATATTTCTCACCTAAATAACAGAAAAAAAGAAAAAAAAGTTATCTGAAATATTTTGGTTTTCTGCTTTTATATATATTTCTCACCTAAATAGCGGAAAAAAAGAAAAAAAAGTTATCTGAAATATTTTGGTTTTCTGTTTTTGTTCATATTTCTCACCTAAATAACGGAAAAAAAGAAAAAAATGTTATCTGAAATATTTTGGTTTTCTGTTTTTATATATATTTCTCACCTAAATAACGGAAAAAAAGAAAAAAAAGTAATCTGAAATATTTTGGTTTTCTGTTTTTGAGCATATTTCTCACCTAATTAACGGAAAAAAAGAAAAAAAAAGTTTTCTAAAAACTTTTGTTTTTCTGTTTTTATCCATATTTCTCACCTAAATATATATTTCTCACCTAGCGGAAAAAGCGGAAAAAAAGTTATCTGAAATATTTTGGTTTTCTGTTTTTGTTCATATTTCTCACCTAAATAACGGAAAAAAAGAAAAAAAAAGTTTTCTAAAGTTTTGTTTTTCTGTTTTTATCCATATTTCTCACCTAAATAACGGAAAAAAAGAAAAAAAAGATATCTGAAATATTTTGGTATTCTGCTTTTATACATATTTCTCACCTAAATAACGGAAAAAAAGAAAAAGCAAGTTATCTCAAAAATTTTGGTTTGCTGTTTTTATCCATATTTCTTAATTAAATAACGGAAAAAAGAAAAAAAAGTTATAAGAAATGTTTTGGTTTTCTCTTTTTATCCATATTGCTAACTTAAATAGCGGAAAAAAAGAAAAAAAAGTTAACTGAAATATTTGGGTTTTCTATTTTGGTTTTCTGTTTTTATATAATATATTTCTCACCTAAATAGCGGAAAAACAGAAAAAAAAGTTATCTGAAATATTTTGGTTTTCTGTTTTTGTTCATATTTCTCACCTAAATAACGGAAAAAAAGAAAAAAATGTATTCTGAAATATTTTGGTTTTCTGTTTTTATATATATTTCTCACCTAAATAACGGAAAAAGGGAAAAAAAGTAATCTGAAATATTTTGGTTTTCTGTTTTTGAGCATATTTCTCACCTAAATAACGGAAAAAATGAAAAAAAAGTTATCTGAAATATTTTGGTTTTCTGTTTTTATATATATTTTTCACCTAAATAGCGGAAAAAAAGAAAAAAAAGTTATCTGAAATATTTTGGTTTTCTGTTTTTGTTCATATTTCTCACCTAAATAACGGAAAAAAAGAAAAAAATGTTATCTGAAATATTTTGGTTTTCTGTTTTTATATATATTTCTCACCTAAATATATATTTCTCACCTAGCGGAAAAAGCGGAAAAAAAGTTATCTGAAATGTTTTGGTTTTCTGTTTTTGTTCATATTTCTCACCTAAATAACTGAAAAAAAGAAAAAAAAGTTAACTGAAATATTTGGGTTTTCTATTTTTGATCATATTTCTTAACTAAATAACGGAAAAAAAAACAAAAAAAAGTTATCTTAAATATTTTGGATTTCTGTTTTTGTTCATATTTCTCACCTAAATAACGGAAAAAAAGAAAAAAATATTATCTGAAATATTTTGGTTTTCTGTTTTTATATATATTTCTCACCTAAATAACGGAAGAAAAGAAAAAAAAGTTATCTGAAATATTTTTGTTTTCTGCTTTTATCCATATTTCTCACCCAAATAACGGAAAAAAAGAAAAAAAAGTTATCTCCATATTTCTTGCTTAAATATCGAAAAAAAGAAAAAAAAGGTATCAGAAATATTTTGGTTTTCTGTTTTTATCCATTTTTCTGACGTAAATAACGGAAAAAATGAAAAAAAGTTATCTGAAATATTTTGGTTTTCTGTTTTTGATCATATTACTCACCTAAATAACAGAAAAAAAGAAAAAAAAGTTATCTGAAATATTTTGGTTTTCTGCTTTTATCCATATTTCTCACCTAAATAACGGAAAAAAAGAAAAAAAAAGTTTTCTAAAAACTTTTGTTTTTCTGTTTTTATCCATATTTCTCACCTAAATAACGGAAAAAAAGAAAAAAAAGATATCTGAAATATTTTGGTATTCTGCTTTTATACATATTTCTCACCTAAATAACGGAAAAAAAGAAAAAAAAGTTATCTCCATATTTCTTGCTTAAATATCGGAAAAAAGAGATTACTTTTTTTTTTATCAGAAATATTTTGGTTTTCTCTTTTTATCCATATTTCTAACTTAAATAACGGAAAAAAAGAAAAAAAAGGTATCAGAAATATTTTGGTTTTCTGTTTTTATCCATTTTTCTGACGTAAATAACGGAAAAAATGAAAAAAACAGTTATCAGAAATATTTTGGTTTACTCTTTTTGTCCAAATATCTAAATTAAATAACGAAACAAAAGAAAAAAAAGTTATCTGAAATATTTTGGTTTGCTGTTTTGATCATATTTCTCACCTAAATAACGGAAAAAATGAAAAAAAAGTTATCTGAAATATTTTGGTTTTCTGTTTTTATATATATTTCTCACCTAAATAACGGAAAAAAAGAAAAAAAAGTTATCTGAAATATTTTGGTTTTCTGTTTTTGATCATATTACTCACCTAAATAACAGAAAAAAAGAAAAAAAAGTTATCTGAAATATTTTGGTTTTCTGCTTTTATCCATATTTCTCACCTAAATAACGGAAAAAAAGAAAAAAAAAGTTTTCTAAAAACTTTTGTTTTTCTGTTTTTATCCATATTTCTCACCTAAATAACGGAAAAAAAGAAAAAAAAGATATCTGAAATATTTTGGAATTCTGCTTTTATACATATTTCTCACCTAAATAACGGAAAAAAAGAAAAAGCAAGTTATCTCAAAAATTTTGGTTTGCTGTTTTTATCCATATTTCTTAATTAAATAACGGAAAGAAGAAAAAAAAGTTATAAGAAATGTTTTGGTTTTCTCTTTTTATCCATATTGCTAACTTAAATAGCGGAAAAAAAGAAAAAAAAGTTAACTGAAATATTTGGGTTTTCTATTTTTGATCATATTTCTCAACTAAATAACGGTAAAAAAACAAAAAAAAGTTATCTGAAATATTTTGGATTTCTGTTTTTGTTCATATTTCTCACCTAAATAACGGAAAAAAAGAAAAAAATATTATCTGAAATATTTTGGTTTTCTGTTATTATATATATTTCTCATCTAAATAACGGAAGAAAAGAAATAAAAGTAATCTGAAATATTTTGGTTTTCTGTTTTTGAGCATATTTCTCACCTAATTAACGGAAAAAATGAAAAAAAAGTTATCTGAAATATTTTGGTTTTCTGTTTTTATATATATTTCTCACCTAAAATGAAAAAAAAGTTATCTGAAATATTTTGATTTTCTGTTTTTATATATATTTCTCACCTAAATAACGGAAAAAAAGAAAAAAAAGTTATCTGAAATATTTTGGTTTTCTGTTTTTGTTCATATTTCTCACCTAAATAACGGAAAAAAAGAAAAAAATGTTATCTGAAATATTTTGGTTTTCTGTTTTTATATATATTTCTCAACTAAATAACGAAAAAAAAGAAAAAAAAGTTATCTGAAATATTTTGGTTTTCTGTTTTTATCCATTTTTCTGACCTAAATAACAGAAAAATTTTAAAAAAAGTTTTCTGAAATATATTGGTTTTCTGTTTTTGATCATATTTCTCACCTAAATAACAGAAAAAAAGAAAAAAAAGTTATCTGAAATATTTTGGTTTTCTGCTTTTATCCATATTTCTCACCTAAATAACGGAAAAAAAGAAAAAAAAAGTTTTCTAAAAAATTTTGTTTTTCTGTTTTTATCCATATTTCTCACCTAAATAACGGAAAAAAAGAAAAAAAATTTATCTGAAATATTTTGGTTTTCTGCTTTTATACATATTTCTCACCTAAATAACGGAAAAAAAGAAAAAGCAAGTTATCTCAAAAATTTTGGTTTGCTGTTTTTATCCATATTTCTTAATTAAATAACCGAAAAAAGAAAAAAAAGTTATAAGAAATGTTTTGGTTTTCTCTTTTTATCCATATTGCTAACTTAAATAGCGGAAAAAAAGAAAAAAAAGTTAACTGAAATATTTGGGTTTTCTATTTTGGTTTTCTGTTTTTATATAATATATTTCTTACCTAAATAGCGGAAAAACAGAAAAAAAAGTTATCTGAAATATTTTGGTTTTCTGTTTTTGTTCATATTTCTCACCTAAATAACTGAAAAAAAGAAAAAAATGTATTCTGAAATATTTTGGTTTTCTGTTTTTATATATATTTCTCACCTAAATAACGGAAAAAAAGGAAAAAAAGTAATCTGAAATATTTTGGTTTTCTGTTTTTGAGCATATTTCTCACCTAAATAACGGAAAAAATGAAAAAAAAGTTATCTGAAATATTTTGGTTTTCTGTTTTTATATATATTTCTCACCTAAAATGAAAAAAAAGTTATCTGAAATATTTTGGTTTTCTGTTTTTATATATATTTCTCACCTAAATAGCGGAAAAAAAGAAAAAAAGTTATCTGAAATATTTTGGTTTTCTGTTTTTGAGCATATTTCTCACCTAAATAACGGTAAAAATGAAAAAAAAGGTTATATGAAATATTTTGGTTTTCTGTTTTTATATATATTTCTCACCTAAATATATATTTCTCACCTAGCGGAAAAAGCGGGAAAAAAGTTATCTGAAATATTTTGGTTTTCTGTTTTTGTTCATATTTCTCACCTAAATAACGGAAAAAAAGAAAAAAAAGTTAACTGAAATATTTGGGTTTTCTATTTTTGATCATATTTCTTAACTAAATAACGGAAAAAAAACAAAAAAAAGTTATCTTAAATATTTTGGATTTCTGTTTTTCTTCATATTTCTCACCTAAATAACGGAAAAAAAGAAAAAAATATTATCTGAAATATTTTGGTTTTCTGTTTTTATATATATTTCTCACCTAAATAACGGAAAAAAAGAAAAAAAAGTTATCTGAAATATTTTTGTTTTCTGCTTTTATCCATATTTCTCACCCAAATAACGGAAAAAAAGAAAAAAAAGTTATCTCCATATTTCTTGCTTAAATATCGGAAAAAAGAAAAAAAAGTTATCAGAAATATTTTGGTTTTCACTTTTTATCCATATTTCTAACTTAAATAACGGAAAAAAAGAAAAAAAAGGTATCAGAAATATTTTGGTTTTCTGTTTTTATCCATTTTTCTGATGTAAATAACGGAAAAAATGAAAAAAAAGTTATCTGAAATATTTTGGTTTTCTGTTTTTGATCATATTACTCACCTAAATAACAGAAAAAAAGAAAAAAAAGATATCTGAAATATTTTGGTATTCTGCTTTTATACATATTTCTCACCTAAATAACGGAAAAAAAGAAAAAAAAGTTATCTCCATATTTCTTGCTTAAATATCGGAAAAAAGAAAAAAAAGTTATCAGAAATATTTTGGTTTTCTCTTTTTATCCATATTTCTAACTTAAATAACGGAAAAAAAGAAAAAAAAGGTATCAGAAATATTTTGGTTTCTGTTTTTATCCATTTTTCTGACGTAAATAACGGAAAAAATGAAAAAAACAGTTATCAGAAATATTTTGGTTTTCTCTTTTTGTCCAAATATCTAAATTAAATAACGAAACAAAAGAAAAAAAAATTATCTGAAATATTTTGGTTTGCTGTTTTGATCATATTTCTCACCTAAATAACGGAAAAAATGAAAAAAAAGTTATCTGAAATATTTTGGTTTTCTGTTTTTATATATATTTCTCACCTAAATAACGGAAAAAAAGAAAAAAAAGTTATCTGAAATATTTTGCTTTTCTGTTTTTATCCATTTTTCTGACCTAAATAACAGAAAAATTTAAAAAAAAGTTTTCTGAAATATATTGGTTTTCTGTTTTTGATCATATTACTCACCTAAATAACAGAAAAAAAGAAAAAAAAGTTATCTGAAATATTTTGGTTTTCTGCTTTTATCCATATTTCTCACCTAAATAACGGAAAAAAAGAAAAAAAAAGTTTTCTAAAAACTTTTGTTTTTCTGTTTTTATATATATTTATCACCTAAATAACGGAAAAAAAGAAAAAAAAGATATCTGAAATATTTTGGTATTCTGCTTTTATACATATTTTTCACCTAAATAACGGAAAAAAAGAAAAAGCAAGTTATCTCAAAAATTTTGGTTTGCTGTTTTTATCCATATTTCTTAATTAAATAACGGAAAGAAGAAAAAAAAGTTATAAGAAATGTTTTGGTTTTCTCTTTTTATCCATATTGCTAACTTAAATAGCGGAAAAAAAGAAAAAAAAGTTAACTGAAATATTTGGGTTTTCTATTTTTGATCATATTTCTCAACTAAATAACGGTAAAAAAACAAAAAAAAGTTATCTGAAATATTTTGGATTTCTGTTTTTGTTCATATTTCTCACCTAAATAACGGAAAAAAAGAAAAAAATATTATCTGAAATATTTTGGTTTTCTGTTATTATATATATTTCTCATCTAAATAACGGAAGAAAAGAAATAAAAGTTATCTGAAATGTTTTCTGTTTTTGTTCATATTTCTCACTTAAATAACGGAAAAAATGAAAAAACAGTTATCTGAAATATTTTTGTTTTCTCTTTTTATCCATATTTCTAACTTAAATAACGGGAAAAAAGAAAAAAAAGGTATCAGAAATATTTTGGTTTTCTGTTTTTATCCATTTTTCTGACATAAATAACGGAAAAAATGAAAAAAAAGTTATATGAAATATTTTGGTTTTCTGTTTTTGATCATATTTCTCACCTAAATAACGGAAAAAATGAAAAAACAGTTATCAGAAATATTTTGGTTTTCTCTTTTTATCCAAATATCTAACTTAATAACGAAAAAAAAGAAAAAAAAGTTATCTGAAATATTTTGATTTGATGTTTTGATCATATTTGTCACCTAAATAACGGAAAAAAAGAAAAAAACGTTATCTGAAATATTTTGGTTTTCTGTTTTTATCCATTTTTTTGACCTAAATAACAGAAAAATTTTAAAAAAAGTTATCTGAAATATTTTGGTTTTCTGTTTTTGATCATATTTCTCACCTAAATAACGGAAAAAATGAAAAAACAGTTATCAGAAATATTTTGGTTTTCTCTTTTTATCCAAATATCTAACTTAAATAACGAAAAAAAAGAAAAAAAAGTTATCTGAAATATTTTTGTTTTCTCTTTTTATCCATATTTCTAACTTAAATAACGGAAAAAAAGAAAAAAAAGGTATCAGAAATATTTTAGTTTTCTGTTTTTATCCATTTTTCTGACCTAAATAACAGAAAAATTTTATAAAAAGTTATCTGAAATATATTGGTTTTCTGTTTTTGATCATATTTCTCACCTAAATAACAGAAAAAACGAAAAAAAAGTTATCTGAAATATTTTGGTTTTCTGTTTTTGATCATATTTCTACCCTAAATAACGGAAAAAAGAAAAAAAAAGTTATCTGAAGTATTTTGGTTTTCTATTTTTGATCATATTTCTCACCTAAATAACGGAGAAAAAGAAAAAAAAGTTATCTGAAATAATTTGGTTTTCTGTTTTTGATAATATTTCTCACCTAAATAACGGAAAATAAACAAAAAAAATGTTATCTGAAATATTTTGGTTTTCTGTTTTTGTTCATATTTCTCCCCTAAATAACGGGAAAAAGAAAAAAAATGTTATCTGAATTATTTTGGTTTTCTATTTTTGATCATATTTCTCACCTAAATAACGGAAAAAAAGAAAAAAATGTATTCTGAAATATTTTGGTTTTCTGTTTTTGATCATATTTCTCCCCTAAATAACGGAAAAAAGAAAAAAAATGTTATCTGAATTATTTTGGTTTTCTATTTTTGATCATATTTCTCACCTAAATAACGGAAAAAAAGAAAAAAATGTATTCTGAAATATTTTGGTTTTCTGTTTTTGATCATATTTCTCCCCTAAATAACGGAAAAAAGAAAAAAAATGTTATCTGAATTATTTTGGTTTTCTATTTTTGATCATATTTCTCACTTAATAACGGAAAAAAAGAAAATAATGTATTCTGAAATATTTTGGTTTTCTGTTTTTGATCATATTTCTCCCCTAAATAATGGAAAAAAGAAAAAAAATGTTATCTGAATTATTTTGGTTTTCTATTTTTGATCATATTTCTCACCTAAATAACGGAAAAAAAGAAAAAAATGTATTCTGAAATATTTTGGTTTTCTGTTTTTGATCATATTTCTCACCTAAATAACGGAAAAAATGAAAAAAAAATTTATCTTAAATATTTTGGTTTTCTGTTTTTGTTCATATTTCTCAACTAAACAACGGAAAAAAAGAAACAAAATTTATCTGACATATTTTGGTTTTCTGTTTTTGATCATATTTCTTACCTAAATAACGGAAAAAATGAAAAAAAAGTTATCTGAAATATTTTGGTTTTCTGTTTTTGTTCATATTTCTCACCTAAATAACGGAAAAAAAGACAAAAATGTTATCTGAAATATTTTGGGTTTTTGCTTTTATATATATTTCTCACCTAAATAACGGAAAAAAAGACAAAAAAGTTATCCGAAATATTTTGGTTTTCTGTTTTTGTTCATATTTCTCACTTAAATAACGGAAAAAAAAAAAAAAAAATTTTCTGAAATATTTTGTTTTCTGCTTTTATCAATATTTCTCACTTAAATAACGGAAACAAAGAAAAAAAAAGTTATCCAAAAAATTTTGCTTTTCTGTTTTTATCCATATTTCTTAATTAAATAACGGAAAAAAGAAAAAAAAAGTTATCTGAAATATTTTGGTTTTCTGTTTTTGTTCATATTTCTCAACTAAACAACGGAAAAAAAGAAACAAAATTTATCTGACATATTTTGGTTTTCTGTTTTTGATCATATTTCTTACCTAAATAACGGAAAAAATGAAAAAAAAGTTATCTGAAATATTTTGGTTTTCTGTTTTTGTTCATATTTCGCACCTAAATAACGGAAAAAAAGAAAAAAAAGTTATCTGAAATATTGTGGTTTTCTGTTTTTGTTCATATTTCTCACCTAAATAACGGAAAAAACGAAAAAAATGTTATCTGAAATATTTTGGTTTTCTGCTTTTAACTATATTTCTCACCTCAATAACGGAAAAAAAGAAAAAAAACTTATCTGAGATATTTTGGTTTTCTGTTTTTGTTCATATTTCTCACCTAAATAACGGAAAATAAGAAAAAGAGTTATTTGAAATATTTTGATTTTCTGTTTTTGGTCATATTTCGCATCCATATAACGGAAAAAAAGAAATAAAAAGTTATCTGAAACATATTGGTTTTCTGTTTTTGAGCATATTTCTCACCTAAATAACGGAAACAATGAAAAAAAAGTTATTTGAAATATTTTAGTTTTCTGTTTTTATATATATTTCTCACCCAAATAGCGGAAAAAAAGAAAAAAAGTTATCTGAACTATTTTGGTTTTCTGTTTTTGTTCATATTTCGCACCTAAATAACGGAAAAAAAAAGTTATCTGAAATATTTTTAGAAAAAAATGTTATCTGAAATATTTTGGTTTTCTGTTTTTATATATATTTCTCACCTAAATAACGGAAAAAAAGAAAAAAAAGTAATCTGAAATATTTTGGTTTTCTGTTTTTGAGCATATTTCTCACCTAAATAACGGAAAAAATGAAAAAAAAGTTATCTGAAATATTTTGGTTTTCTGTTTTTATATATATTTCTCACCTAAAATGGAAAGAAAGTTATCTGAAATATTTTGGTTTTCTGTTTTTATATAATATATTTCTCACCTAAATAGCGGAAAAACAGAAAAAAAAGTTATCTGAAATATTTTGGTTTTCTGTTTTTGTTCATATTTCTCACCTAAATAACGGAAAAAAAGAAAAAAATGTTATCTGAAATATTTTGGTTTTCTGTTTTTGTTCATATTTCTCACCTAAATAACGGAAAAAAAGAAAAAAATGTTATCTGAAATATTTTGGTTTTCTGTTTTTATATATATTTCTCACCTAAATAACGGAAAATAAGAAAAAAAGTAATCTGAAATATTTTGGTTGTCTGTTTTTGAGCATATTTCTCACCTAATTAACGGAAAAAATGAAAAAAAAAGTTATCTGAAATATTTTGGTTTTCTGTTTTTATATATATTTCTCACCTAAAATGAAAAAAAAGTTATTTGAAATATTTTGGTTTTCTGTTTTTTTATATATTTCTCACCTAATTAGCGGAAAAAAACAAAAAAAAGTTATCTGAAATATTTTGGTTTTCTGTTTTTGTTCATATTTCTCACCTAAATAACGGAAAAAAAGAAAAAAATGTATTCTGAAATATTTTGGTTTTCTGTTTTTATATATATTTCTCACCTAAATAACGAAAAAAAAGAAAAAAAAGTAATCTGAAATATTTTGGTTTTCTGTTTTTGAGCATATTTCTCACCTAAATAACGGAAAAAATGAAAAAAAAGTTATCTGAAATATTTTGGTTTTCTGTTTTTATATATATTTCTCACCTAAATATATATTTCTCACCTAGCGGAAAAGGCGGAAAAAAAGTTATCTGAAATATTTTGTTTTTCTGTTTTTGTTCATATTTCTCACCTAAATCACGGAAAAAAAGAAAAAATAGTTTACTGAAATATTTGGGTTTTCTATTTTTGATCATTTTCTCAACTAAATAACGGAAAAAAAACAAAAAAAAGTTATCTTAAATATTTTGGATTTCTGTTTTTGTTCATATTTCTCACCTAAATAACGGAAAAAAAGAAAAAAATATTATCTGAAATATTTTGGTTTTCTGTTTTTATATATATTTCTCACCTAAATAACGGAAGAAAAGAAAAAAAAGTTATCTGAAATATTTTTGTTTTCTGCTTTTATCCATATTTCTAACCCAAATAACGGAAAAAAAGAAAAAAAAGTTATCTCCATATTTCTTGCTTAAATATCGGAAAAAAGAAAAAAAAGTTATCAGAAATATTTTGGTTTTCTCTTTTTATCTATATTTCTAACTTAAATAACGGAAAAAAAGAAAAAAAAGTTATCTGAAATATTTTGGTTTTTTGTTTTGCTTCATATTTCTCACCTAAATAACGGAAAAAAAGAAAAGAACGTTATCTGAAATATTTTGGTTTTCTGTTTTTATCCATTTTTCTGACCTAAATAACAGAAAAATTTTAAAAAAAGTTGTCTGAAATATATTGGTTTTCTGTTTTTGATCATATTTCTCACCTAAATAACAGAAAAAACGAAAAAAACGTTATCTGAAATATTTTGGTTTTCTGCTTTTATCCATATTTCTCACCTAAATAACGGAAAATAAGAAAAAAAAAGTTTTCTAAAAACTTCTGGTTTTTTGTTTTTATCCATACTTCTTACTTAAATAACGGAAAAAAAGAAAAAAAAGATATCTGAAATATTTTGGTATTCTGCTTTTATACATATGTCTCACCTAAATAACGGAAAAAAAGAAAAAGCAAGTTATCTCAAAAATTTTGGTTTGCTGTTTTTATCCATATTTCTTAATTAAATAACGGAAAGAAGAAAAAAAAGTTATAAGAAATGTTTTGGTTTTCTCTTTTTATCCATATAGCTAACTTAAATAGCGGAAAAAAAGAAAAAAAAGTTAACTGAAATATTTGGGTTTTCTATTTTTGATCATATTTCTCAACTAAATAACCGTAAAAAAACAAAAAAAAGTTATCTGAAATATTTTGGATTTCTGTTTTTGTTCATATTTCTCACCTAAATAACGGAAAAAAAGAAAAAAATATTATCTGAAATATTTTGGTTTTCTGTTATTATATATATTTCTCATCTAAATAACGGAAGAAAAGAAATAAAAGTTATCTGAAATATTTTGGTTTTCTGTTTTTGATCATATTTCTCACCTAAATAACGGAAAAAATGAAAAAACAGTTATCAGAAATATTTTGGTTTTCTCTTTTTATCCAAATATCTAACTTAAATAACGAAAAAAAAGAAAAAAAAGTTATCTGAAATATTTTGGTTTGATGTTTTGATCATATTTGTCACCTAAATAACGGAAAAAAAGAAAAAAAAGTAATCTGAAATATTTTGGTTTTCTGTTTTTAGCATATTTCTCACCTAAATAACGGAAAAAATGAAAAAAAAGTTATCTGAAATATTTTGGTTTTCTGTTTTTATATATATTTCTCACCTAAAATGAAAAAAAAAGTTATCTGAAATATTTTGGTTTTCTGTTTTTATATATATTTCTCACCTAAATAGCGGAAAAAAAGAAAAAAAAGTTATCTGAAATATTTTGGTTTTTTGTTTTGGTTCATATTTCTCACCTAAATAACGGAAAAAAAGAAAAAAACGTTATCTGAAATTTTTTGGTTTTCTGTTTTTATCCATTTTTCTGACCTAAATAACAGAAAAATTTTAAAAAAAGTTATCTGAAATATATTGGTTTTCTGTTTTTGATCATATTTCTCACCTAAATAACAGAAAAAACGAAAAAAATGTTATCTGAAATATTTTGGTTTTCTGCTTTTATCCATATTTCTCACCTAAATAACGGAAAATAAGAAAAAAAAAGTTTTCTAAAAACTTTTGGTTTTTTGTTTTTATCCATATTTCTAACTTAAATAACGGAAAAAAAGAAAAAAAAGTTATCTGAAATATTTTGGTTTTCTGTTTTTGATCATATTTCTCACCTAAATAACGGAAAAAATGAAAAAACAGTTATCAGAAATATTTTGGTTTTCTCTTTTTATCCATATTTCTAACTTAAATAACGGAAAAAAAGAAAAAAAGTTATCTGAATTATTTTGGTTTTCTGTTTTTGATCATATTTCTCACCTAAATAACGGAAAAAATGAAAAAAAAGTTATCAGAAATATTTTGGTTTTCTCTTTTTATCTATATTTCTAACTTAAATAACGGAAAAAAAAGAAAAAAAAGTTATCTGAAATATTTTGGTTTTCTGTTTTGGTTCATATTTCTCACCTAAATAACGGAAAAAAAGAAAAGAACGTTATCTGAAATATTTTGGTTTTCTGTTTTTATCCATTTTTCTGACCTAAATAACAGAAAAATTTTAAAAAAAGTTGTCTGAAATATATTGGTTTTCTGTTTTTGATCATATTTCTCACCTAAATAACAGAAAAAACGAAAAAAACGTTATCTGAAATATTTTGGTTTTCTGCTTTTATCCATATTTCTCACCTAAATAACGGAAAATAAGAAAAAAAAAGTTTTCTAAAAACTTCTGGTTTTTTGTTTTTATCCATACTTCTTACTTAAATAACGGAAAAAAAGAAAAAAAAGATATCTGAAATATTTTGGTATTCTGCTTTTATACATATGTCTCACCTAAATAACGGAAAAAAAGAAAAAGCAAGTTATCTCAAAAATTTTGGTTTGCTGCTTTTATCCATATTTCTTAATTAAATAACGGAAAGAAGAAAAAAAAGTTATAAGAAATGTTTTGGTTTTCTCTTTTTATCCATATAGCTAACTTAAATAGCGGAAAAAAAGAAAAAAAAGTTAACTGAAATATTTGGGTTTTCTATTTTTGATCATATTTCTCAACTAAATAACGGTAAAAAAACAAAAAAAAGTTATCTGAAATATTTTGGATTTCTGTTTTTGTTCATATTTCTCACCTAAATAACGGAAAAAAAGAAAAAAATATTATCTGAAATATTTTGGTTTTCTGTTATTATATATATTTCTCATCTAAATAACGGAAGAAAAGAAATAAAAGTTATCTGAAATGTTTTCTGTTTTTGTTCATATTTCTCACTTAAATAACGGAAAAAAAAGAAAAAAAAAGTTATCTGAAATATTTTTGTTTTCTCTTTTTATCCATATTTCTAACTTAAATAACGGAAAAAAAGAAAAAAAAGGTATCAGAAATATTTTGGTTTTCTGTTTTTATCCATTTTTCTGACATAAATAACGGAAAAAATGAAAAAAAAGTTATCTGAAATATTTTGGTTTTCTGTTTTTGATCATATTTCTCACCTAAATAACGGAAAAAATGAAAAAACAGTTATCAGAAATATTTTGGTTTTCTCTTTTTATCCAAATATCTAACTTAAATAACGAAAAAAAAGAAAAAAAAGTTATCTGAAATATTTTGGTTTGATGTTTTGATCATATTTGTCACCTAAATAACGGAAAAAAAAGAAAAAAAAGTAATCTGAAATATGGAAGGCTAATGGGGAAGGTATGTCGGCTTTGTTCTGTCGGTTCTCGGCTTAGACTCTGCAAACATATTTTCTCAATTCCTACTCTCACCTCCACGTGGGGCCTTCCGGAGCCTGGTATGCCAAGTGGACCGGTTGGTTGATACCAAACGGGAAGCTAGGTCAGGTCAACAAACGAGAGGGGAAGAACATAAAATCCTGCATCCCAAACTGGCAGCCAGTCGGCATGCAGGTGGGCGTCTGTTCCCCAGGTTAGGGGCGGCCCTTTTTCACACCTGGCGGCAGGTATAAAACGCAACTCCTTTAAAAAAAAATAAATGTCGGAGAAAAATAAATTAAAACGGGTAGGGATATCTACCCAAACGTCGACAGTGACTGCGGCTGTCGGCGGGCCTCTCCCCTTCAGGGATAGGTCGCCAGCAGGAAAAAATGATAACAAACACGGAACGACTAAAGGTACACGATTAGACAAAACGGAAAAAGAAACTCCTGTAAACCTCAATATTGAGGCAAAAACAGGCAACCGCTGGAAGTTATGCGGCGCGGACAAGAAATGGTTGACAAGATGGATCAAAGAAGGGAAGTCTAGGGATGAGGCTTACTCCCTTCTTAGGGAAAAAAGAAGATTAGGTGCATCCTCCTCTACCGAAGGCGTCAAAGCTCGGACTGGAAGTCCGAATAAAAAACGCATACGTTCGGCGGAGGATGATGCACCTAATCCAAAAAGGAGAATCAGAGGCGACAGGTCCGTTGCAGCGGGAGCTGAAACGACCTGCAATGCAGCTGATTCTTTGAAGATAGCAATCATTGACAGAACGCAGCCAGAAGGTAAAATTCTGGGGGCTAATCAAAAGTTGCTAAAAGAAACATTCGAGTCTTGGCAAATAGAGGCTCTGTTGACTAATCCTGAGGGATTCATACCCCACTTTGAGTGGAGTCGTTTCTCGGGAGATGTCTTCAGAATCACTTGCCAAGACGAGGACACTGTAGAATTTGTCAAGAAGATGGTTAGGGAAAAAGGCAAATTATGGCAAGATTCTAATCTTGACGTAGTAGGCAAGAACGATGTCCCTAAGCTAACAAAGGTCACTCTATGGCTACCAGAAGAAACAAGAGAACCCCAGGAAGTTCTGAAATTCATTGACCTTCTAAACAGGTCCCTGAATCTCAGAGCGCAGTCCTGGAACTTGTTTCACAGAGAGATAAAGGAAGAAGGGCAGCTACTGGTTCTGGGAGTCGGAAACGAGTCTCTGATGGCTCTGCAAAGTCTTTCTGGATGGATATACTATCTATCCAGGAAACTGCAAATTAATCTCCCAAAACCAGAAGAGATGAACACAAAACAGGTAACCAAACCCAGTAAGGAAGACGAAGATCTTGACTCCTTATTGGGTGCGGTAAATGAATTGGATATGGCCGAATCTGAGGTTGGTACAAGCCTCGCCAGTTTATCTGACGAGGACACACTGACCGAGGACGAAGCACTAAATAACACGGTTATTCTTACAGATAAAGCAGGTTTAGGGTCCCTCTCAGAAGACACTACCAGCACAAACACCAAATCGAAAGATAATTAGCATGAAGGTTATCCAAATCAACCTTCATCGCAGCTGGTCAGCCACGTGCAAACTGAAAGAACACCTTCTTAGAGGCAAAGCCGATATAGCGCTAATACAAGAACCTTGGACTAAGGACAACGAGGTTCGAGGATGGAGCGCAAATGAATTCCAATTATTCTATAATATTGGAGAAGGTAGGCCTAGGTCTTGTATAATTGCTAAAAAAAGCGATAAATTGATTTATATTCCACAGATTAGTAGTAACGACTGCGTAGCGGCTCTGTGGCACAAAATTGAACACGAGTACTCCACGGAGGTGATCTTAGTATCATGCTACCTCCCTTACGACTCACCACATCCACCTCCATCACAGGATATGGTAAATGTCGTAGAGTACTGCAAAAGGAAACAAAAACAATTGGTTATAGGATGCGACGCCAATGCCCACCATACAGTGTGGGGAAGCACAAATACAAATGAAAGGGGTAAGTCATTACTTGATTTTTTACTAAGCAGTGATTTATTCTTAATGAACAAAGGTTGCAAACCTACCTTTAGAAATAGGCACAGGGAACAGGTAATCGATATCACGCTTGCATCGGGGCGGATTCATGAATC
This sequence comes from Empis livida, assembly GCA_963932195.1. Taxonomy (NCBI): domain Eukaryota; kingdom Metazoa; phylum Arthropoda; class Insecta; order Diptera; family Empididae; genus Empis; species Empis livida. Next base: position 18,678,077 of record OZ010648.1, read on the forward strand.
AATCAAGAACTGGCACGTCTCAGACGAGCTATCCCTATCGGATCATTCATGGATCTGCTTCGACGTAAGTTCGGATCGGAAAATAGCTGAACCCTTTAGAAACCCTAATAAAACAAACTGGCAAAAATACAAAGAAATACTAGACAGTAAACTAGATATAGTAGGCGCTCCTAGTGAGCTAACACTTACACAAGATATCGAGACAGAGGCAAATTTTCTTACCCAATCCTTAGTTGAATCGTTCATAGAGGCATGTCCTCTAAGTAAACCTAACAGCAATGCTAGGCAAACTTGGATGACAGGCGAGATCCTGAACAAAAGAAAAGAAGTCAGAAGACTTCATAACCGGGCGAAAAATAATGATTCGGATTCACTCTGGGACGACTACATAAATGCTCAACGTGAGTACAAAAAGATATGTAGGAAAGCCCAAAGAGAATCCTGGAAATCCTTCACGGAACAGATTAACAGCGTAAGCGAAACGGCCAGAATTAAGAAAATTCTAGCAAAAACACATACGCAACCTGAACTACTAGAATATGCTGATGGTAGGCGTTCGGATTCGACGAAAGAATCACTAGAAATCCTGCTAAACGCGAATTTTCCGGGGTGTCTAGGAAGCAGAGCAAATCTCGAAAATACTTCCTCAAGGATACCAGCGGAAACCGGTCTGCAAATAAACGAGCTAGTATCAACGGAAAAGGTTAGATGGGCAATTAACTCTTTCAAGCCCTACAAATCTCCAGGTAAAGACGGTGTATACCCAGCCCTGCTGCAGAACACGAGTATGGCTTTTGTCGACAGACTATGCGACACGTATAGAGCCTGTCTCAAATTAGGCTATATCCCTGTTTCTTGGCAGGAATCCAAGGTTATTTTTATCCCTAAACCAGGTAAAAATAGCTATGCATCATCTAACGCATATAGACCTATTAGCTTAACCTCTTTCCTGTTGAAAACACTGGAAAGAATAATTGAAGTCGAGCTTAGATCGAAAATATCGAACTCAACGCTCTCACGATACCAACACGCTTATTGCAAAGGCAGATCAGTCGAATCAGCCTTGCATAACGTAGTACATATAATCGAAAAAGCATTCACGGTAAAAAATTCAACACTCGGAATGTTTATAGATATAGAAGGCGCTTTTAACAATGTCAAAACCGACTCAATGATAGATAGTCTTAACAGGAAAGGAGTACACCCCTTGTTGGTTAACTGGATATCCTTCATGTTAAGAAATAGAGTAATACACGCAAACTTCGGAAACTCCTCGGAGGTCGGGTACGCTAGAAATGGTACTCCACAGGGAGGCATTTTATCTCCTCTTCTGTGGCTTCTGGTAACGGATGACCTCTTACAGGAACTCACGGAAGCCGGTTACCATATTGTCTGCTATGCGGACGATCTGGCTATACTAGCAACGGGTAAATTTGAAAACACACTAGCCGAGCTTATGCAGAGTGCGTTGACTATTGTCCGTCGCTGGGCAACTAAAAACGGACTCAGAATAAACCCGGGTAAAACGGAGTTATGTCTTTTTACAAAGAAAAGGAGGATTCCCAACATAAACCTCCCTAAGATAGATGACATCAGGCTAACCTTGACAGATCGGGTCAAATTCCTAGGTGTCATTTTGGACAAGAAATTGCAATGGAAGCATCATCTGCAACAGAAAGCTTCGAAGGCTATCAAAGTTTTCTGGACTTGCGGAAGTGCAATAGGAAAGAAGTGGGGCCTGTTACCTAAACAAATCCACTGGATTTATATTAGCGTAATACGGCCAATATTAACTTATGGTGCCATAGTATGGTGGAACTCTCTTAGCATAGGTTCAAATCTGAAGATTTACGAAAGAGTACAACGCCAATGCTGCCTAGGCATAACGGGGGCAATCCGTAGTACGCCTACAAGGGCATTGGAAACTGTACTAAACATTCACCAAATCGATATCCACGTTAGGAAGGTAGCTGCGAACACTGCTATTCGCTTAAACCTGAACGGGAAATGGTTAAAAACACATCAAGGCACGCCGCACGAGGAGATCGCGGAAATCATCGCTGCAGCGGGCTACAATATAGATAACGTAAGTGATTACATCATTAAACAGGTAAAATTCAACGATAAATACACGGTAAGATTACCTTCAAGAAGGGAATGGGAAAATGGAAATCCGATTCCCCGAAATAGCATGGTGATCTATACCGACGGTTCTAAAATGGAGACAGGATGCGGTGCAGGAATATTCGCAGATGATCCAGATCTGGCAATTAGCTTCAGACTAGATCATCATTGCACTATTTTCCAAGCGAAGATTGCGGCAATAAATAAAGCTGCAATAACGTTAAATCTGCAACAAATCACAGACAAGCGTATAGTTATATGTTCAGACAGTCAGGCAGCGCTAAAAGCGCTTGCAAATAAGGCTGTCAAATCGAAAATAGTTCAGGAATGCAGGGAAAACCTGAATCTCTTGGCAAATAGGAATGTTTTAAAAATCCTATGGTCACCGGGTCACTGTATGATCGTAGGAAATGAGACAGCTGATGAAATGGCTAGGCACGGGGCCACAAATGACTCCCTTGAGGTCTATCAGATCGGACACCCAGCAACATTCTCTAAAATGTTGCTGGAAAACTGGGCTAAACACAGCAACACTCTTAGATGGACAGATCTCAATGGTTGTGTTAATACAAAACTCTTTTGGGGCTGTCCTGACATTAAGAAAACTAGGTCAATTTTATCAATGAATAAAGCTACGGCTAGACTATACACTGGTATTGTCACGGGACACATAATCTTAAGGAAACATGCGGCCAGGCTAGGACTTACAAGCAACTCCCAATGCAGGGGCTGCGAAGAAGAAGAGGAATCACTTGAACACCTTTTATGCCACTGTCCATCGGTGCGCCTTAGGAGACTGAAAAATTTAGACTGTCACTTTCTAAATAACCTTGAAGAGGCAGCAGAAATTAAGCCCTCTAAACTGATTAATTTCTTAAAGGAGGTGGGATGGGTCGATGAGCTGTAAACTTTGGCCATCGGCGGGAGTGTACAACGGGCCCAATGTGGCTTCAGTGCGTGGGGAAAACGACATCCCCCTCCTTAAGAACCAACCAACCAACCAATCTGAAATATTTTGGTTTTCTGTTTTTGAGCATATTTCTCACCTAAATAACGGAAAAAATGAAAAAAAAGTTATCTGAAATATTTTGGTTTTCTGTTTTTATATATATTTCTCACCTAAAATGAAAAAAAAAGTTATCTGAAATATTTTAGTTTTTTGTTTTGGTTCATATTTCTCACCTAAATAACGGAAAAAAAGAAAAAAACGTTATCTGAAATTTTTTGGTTTTCTGTTTTTATCCATTTTTCTGACCTAAATAACAGAAAAATTTTAAAAAAAGTTATCTGAAATATATTGGTTTTCTGTTTTTGATCATATTTCTCACCTAAATAACAGAAAAAACGAAAAAAACGTTATCTGAAATATTTTGGTTTTCTGCTTTTATCCATATTTCTCACCTAAATAACGGAAAATAAGAAAAAAAAAGTTTTCTAAAAACTTTTGGTTTTTTGTTTTTATCCATATTTCTAATTTAAATAACGGAAAAAAAGAAAAAAAAGTTATCTGAAATATTTTGGTTTTCTGTTTTTGATCATATTTCTCACATAAATAACGGAAAAAATGAAAAAACAGTTATCAGAAATATTTTGGTTTTCTCTTTTTATCCATATTTCTAACTTAAATAACGGAAAAAAAGAAAAAAAAGTTATCTGAATTATTTTGGTTTTCTGTTTTTGATCATATTTCTCACCTAAATAACGGAAAAAATGAAAAAACAGTTATCAGAAATATTTTGGTTTTCTCTTTTTATCCAAATATCTAACTTAAATAACGAAAAAAAAGAAAAAAAAGTTATCTGAAATATTTTGGTTTGATGTTTTGATCATATTCGTCACCTAAATAACGGAAAAAAGAAATAAACGTTATCTGAAATATTTTGGTTCTCTTTTTATCCATTTTTCTGACCTAAATAGCAGAAAAATTTTATAAAAAGTTATCTGAAATATATTGGTTTTCTGTTTTTGATCATATTTCTCACCTAAATAACAGAAAAAACGAAAAAAAAGTTATCTGAAATATTTTGGTTTTCTGTTTTTGATCATATTTCTGCCCTAAATAACGGAAAAAAGAAAAAAAAAGTTATCTGAAGTATTTTGGTTTTCTATTTTTGATCATATTTCTCACCTAAATAACGGAGAAAAAGAAAAAAAAGTTATCTGAAATATTTTGGTTTTCTGTTTTTGTTCATATTTCTCAACTAAACAACGGAAAAAAAGAAACAAAATTTATCTGACATATTTTGGTTTTCTGTTTTTGATCATATTTCTTACCTAAATAACGGAAAAAATGAAAAAAAAGTTATCTGAAATATTTTGGTTTTCTGTTTTTGTTCATATTTGTCACCTAAATAACGGAAAAAAAGAAAAAAATGTTATCCGAAATATTTTGGTTTTCTGTTTTTGTTCATATTTCTCACATAAATAACGGAAAAAACGAAAAAAATGTTATCTGAAATATTTTGGTTTTCTGCTTTTAAATATATTTCTCACCTCAATAACGGAAAAAAAGAAAAAAAAGTTAGCTGAAATATTTTGGTTTTCTGTTTTTGTTCATATTTCTCACCTAAATAACGTAAAATAAGAAAAAGAGTTATTTGAAATATTTTGATTTTCTGTTTTTGGTCATATTTCGCATCCAAATAACGGAAAAAAAGAAATAAAAAGTTATCTGAAACATATTGGTTTTCTGTTTTTGAGCATATTTCTCACCTAAATAACGGAAAAAATGAAAAAAAAGTTATTTGAAATATTTTAGTTTTCTGTTTTTATATATATTTCTCACCTAAATAGCGGAAAAAAAGAAAAAAAGTTATCTGAACTATTTTGGTTTTCTGTTTTTGTTCATATTTCTCACCTAAATAACGGAAAAAAAAAGTTATCTGAAATATTTTTAGAAAAAAATGTTATCTGAAATATTTTGGTTTTCTGTTTTTATATATATTTCTCACCTAAATAACGGAAAAAAAGAAAAAAAAGTAATCTGAAATATTTTGGTTTTCTGTTTTTGAGCATATTTCTCACCTAAATAACGGAAAAAATGAAAAAAAAATTATCTGAAATATTTTGGTTTTCTGTTTTTATATATATTTCTCACCTAAAATGGAAAGAAAGTTATCTGAAATATTTTGGTTTTCTGTTTTTATATAATATATTTCTCACCTAAATAGCGGAAAAACAGAAAAAAAAGTTATCTGAAATATTTTGGTTTTCTGTTTTTGTTCATATTTCTCACCTAAATAACGGAAAAAAAGAAAAAAATGTATTCTGAAATATTTTGGTTTTCTGTTTTTATATATATTTCTCACCTAAATAACGGAAAAAAAGGAAAAAAAGTAATCTGCAATATTTTGGTTTTCTGTTTTTGAGCATATTTCTCACCTAAATAACGGCAAAAATGAAAATAAAGTTATCTGAAATATTTTGGTTTTCTGTTTTTATATATATTTCTCACCTAAATAGCGGAAAAAAAGAAAAAAAAGTTATCTGAAATATTTTGGTTTTCTATTTTTGTTCATATTTCTCACCTAAATAACGGAAAAAAAGAAAAGAATGTTATCTGAAATATTTTGGTTTTCAGTTTTTATATATATTTCTCACCTAAATAACGGAAAAAAAGAAAAAAAAGTAATCTGAAATATTTTGGTTGTCTGTTTTTGAGCATATTTCTCACCTAATTAACGGAAAAAATGAAAAAAAAAGTTATCTGAAATATTTTGGTTTTCTGTTTTTGAGCATATTTCTCACCTAAATAACGGAAAAAATGAAAAAAAAGTTATCTGAAATATTTTGGTTTTCTGTTTTTATATATATTTCTCACCTAAATATATATTTCTCACCTAGCGGAAAAAAAGAAAAAATAGTTTACTGAAATATTTGGGTTTTCTATTTTTGATCATTTTCTCAACTAAATAACGGAAAAAAAACAAAAAAAGTTATCTTAAATATTTTGGATTTCTGTTTTTGTTCATATTTCTCACCTAAATAACGGAAAAAAAGAAAAAAATATTATCTGAAATATTTTGGTTTTCTGTATTTATATATATTTCTCACCTAAATAACGGAAGAAAAGAAAAAAAAGTTATCTGAAATATTTTTGTTTTCTGCTTTTATCCATATTTCTAACCCAAATAACGGAAAAAAAGAAAAAAAAGTTATCTCCATATTTCTTGCTTAAATATCGGAAAAAAGAAAAAAAAGTTATCAGAAATATTTTGGTTTTCTCTTTTTATCCATATTTCTAACTTAAATAACGGAAAAAAAGAAAAAAAAGTTATCTGAAATATTTTGGTTTTTGGTTTTGCTTCATATTTCTCACCTAAATAACGGAAAAAAAGAAAAGAACGTTATCTGAAATATTTTGGTTTTTTCTGTTTTTATCCATTTTTCTGACCTAAATAACAGAAAAATTTTAAAAAAAGTTGTCTGAAATATATTGGTTTTCTGTTTTTGATCATATTTCTCACCTAAATAACAGAAAAAACGAAAAAAACGTTATCTGAAATATTTTGGTTTTCTGCTTTTATCCATATTTCTCACCTAAATAACGGAAAATAAGAAAAAAAAAGTTTTCTAAAAACTTCTGGTTTTTTGTTTTTTATCCATACTTCTTACTTAAATAACGGAAAAAAGAAAAAAAAGTTATCAGAAATATTTTGGTTTTCTCTTTTTATCCATATTTCAACTTAAATAACGGAAAAAAAGAAAAAAAAGTTATCTGAAATATTTTGGTTTTCTGTTTTTGATCATATTTATCACCTAAATAACGGAAAAAATGAAAAAACAGTTATCAGAAATATTTTGGTTTTCTCTTTTTATCCAAATATCTAACTTAAATAGCGGAAAAAAAGAAAAAAAAGTTATCTGAAGTATTTTGGTTTTCTATTTTTGATCATATTTCTCACCTAAATAACGGAGAAAAAGAAAAAAAAGTTATCTGAAATATTTTGGTTTTCTGTTTTTGATAATATTTCTCACCTAAATAACGGAAAAAAAGAAAAAAAAAGTTATCTGAAATATTTTGGTTTTCTGTTTTTGTTCATATTTCTCACCTAAATAACGGAAAAAAAAAATGTTATCTGAAATATTTTAGTTTTCTATTTTTATATATATTTCTCACCTAAATAACGGAAAAAAAGAAAAAAAAAGTTATCTGAAATATTTTGGTTTTCTGTTTTTGATCATATTTCTCACCTAAATTACGGAAAATAAACAAAAAAAAAGTTATCTGAAATATTTTGGTTTTCTGTTTTTGTTCATATTTCTCACCTAAATAACGGAAAAAAAAAATGTTATCTGAAATATTTTAGTTTTCTATTTTTATATATATTTCTCACCTAAATAACGGAAAAAAGAAAAAAAAAGTTATCTGAAATATTTTGGTTTTCTATTTTTGATCATATTTCTCACCTAAATAACGGAAAAAAAGACAAAAAAGTTATCCGAAATATTTTGGTTTTCTGTTTTTGTTCATATTTCTCACTTAAATAACGGAAAAAAAAAAAAAAAATTTTCTGAAATATTTTGTTTTCTGCTTTTATCAATATTTCTCACCTAAATAACGGAAACAAAGAAAACAAAAGTTATCCAAAAAATTTTGCTTTTCAGTTTTTATCCATATTTCTTAATTAAATAACGGAAAAAAGAAAAAAAAAGTTATCTGAAATATTTTGGTTTTCTGTTTTTGTTCATATTTCTCACCTAAATAACGGAAAATAAACAAAAAAAAAGTTATCTGAAATATTTTGGTTTTCTGTTTTTGTTCATATTTCTCACCTAAATAACGGAAAAAAAAAAATGTTATCTGAAATATTTTTGTTTTCTATTTTTATATATATTTCTCACCTAAATAACGGAAAAAAAGAAAAAAAAAGTTATCTGAAATATTTTGGTTTTCTGTTTTTGATCATATTTCTCACCTAAATTACGGAAAATAAACAAAAAAAAAGTTATCTGAAATATTTTGGTTTTCTGTTTTTGTTCATATTTCTCACCTAAATAACGGAAAAAAAAAATGTTATCCGAAATATTTTAGTTTTCTATTTTTATATATATTTCTCACCTAAATAACGGAAAAAAGAAAAAAAAAGTTATCTGAAATATTTTGGTTTTCTATTTTTGATCATATTTCTCACCTAAATAACGGAAAAAAAGAAAAAAATGTATTCTGAAATATTTTGGTTTTCTGTTTTTGATCATATTTCTCACCTAAATAACGGAAAAAATGAAAAAAAAATTTATCTTAAATATTTTGGTTTTCTGTTTTTGTTCATATTTCTCACCTAAATAACGGAAAAAAAGACAAAAAAGTTATCCGAAATATTTTGGTTTTCTGTTTTTGTTCATATTTCTCACTTAAATAACGGAAAAAAAAAAAAAAAATTTTCTGAAATATTTTATTTTCTGCTTTTATCAATATTTCTCACCTAAATAACGGAAACAAAGAAAAAAAAAGTTATCCAAAAAATTTTGCTTTTCTGTTTTTATCCATATTTCTTAATTAAATAACGGAAAAAAGAAAAAAAAAGATATCTGAAATATTTTGGTTTTCTGTTTTTGTTCATATTTCTCACCTAAATAACGGAAAAAAAGAAAAAAATGTTATCCGAAATATTTTGGTTTTCTGTTTTTGTTCATATTTCTCACCTAAATAACGGAAAAAACGAAAAAAATGTTATCTGAAATATTTTGGTTTTCTGCTTTTAAATATATTTCTCACCTCAATAACGGAAAAAAAGAAAAAAAAGTTATCTCAAATATTTTGATTTTCTGTTTTTGTTCATATTTCTCACCTAAATAACGGAAAATAAGAAAAAGAGTTATTTGAAATATTTTGATTTTCTGTTTTTGGTCATATTTCGCATCCAAATAACGGAAAAAAAGAAATAAAAAGTTATCTGAAACATATTGGTTTTCTGTTTTTGAGCATATTTCTCACCTAAATAACGGAAACAATGAAAAAAAAGTTATTTGAAATATTTTGGTTTTCTGTTTTTATATATATTTCTCACCTAAATAGCGGAAAAAAAGAAAAAAAGTTATCTGAACTATTTTGGTTTTCTGTTTTTGTTCATATTTCTCACCTAAATAACGGAAAAAAAAAGTTATCTGAAATATTTTTAGAAAAAAATGTTATCTGAAATATTTTGGTTTTCTGTTTTTATATATATTTCTCACCTAAATAACGGAAAAAAAGAAAAAAAAGTAATCTGAAATATTTTGGTTTTCTGTTTTTGAGCATATTTCTCACCTAAATAACGGAAAAAAAGAAAAAAAAGTAATCTGAAATATTTTGGTTTTCTGTTTTTGAGCATATTTCTCACCTAAATAACGGAAAAAATGAAAAAAAAGTTATCTGAAATATTTTGGTTTTCTTTTTTTATATATATTTCTCACCTAAAATGGAAAAAATGTTATCTGAAATATTTTGGTTTTCTGTTTTTATATATATTTCTCACCTAAATAACGGAAAAAAAGAAAAAAATGTTATCCGAAATATTTTGGTTTTCTGTTTTTGTTCATATTTCTCACCTAAATAACGGAAAAAACGAAAAAAATGTTATCTGAAATATTTTGGTTTTCTGCTTTTAAATATATTTCTCACCTCAATAACGGAAAAAAAGAAAAAAAAGTTATCTGAAATATTTTGGTTTTCTGTTTTTGTTCATATTTCTCACCTAAATAACGGAAAATAAGAAAAAGAGTTATTTGAAATATTTTGATTTTCTGTTTTTGGTCATATTTCGCATCCAAATAACGGAAAAAAAGAAATAAAAAGTTATCTGAAACATATTGGTTTTCTATTTTTGAGCATATTTCTCACCTAAATAACGGAAAAATTGAAAAAAAAAGTTATTTGAAATATTTTAGTTTTCTGTTTTTATATATATTTCTCACCTAAATAGCGGAAAAAAAGAAAAAAAGTTATCTGAACTATTTTGGTTTTCTGTTTTTGAGCATATTTCTCACCTAAATAGCGGAAAAACAGAAAAAAAAGTTATCTGAAATATTTTGGTTTTGTGTTTTTATATATATTTCTCACCTAAATAACGGAAAAAAAGAAAAAAATGTATTCTGAAATATTTTGGTTTTCTGTTTTTATATATATTTCTCACCTAAATAACGGAAAAAAAGAAAAAAAAGTAATCTGAAATATTTTGGTTTTCTGTTTTTGAGCATATTTCTCACCTAAATAACGGCAAAAATGAAAATAAAGTTATCTGAAATATTTTGGTTTTCTGTTTTTATATATATTTCTCACCTAAATAACGGAAAAAAAGAAAAAAAAGTAATCTGAAATATTTTGGTTTTCTGTTTTTGAGCATATTTCTCACCTAAATAGCGGAAAAACAGAAAAAAAAGTTATCTGAAATATTTTGGTTTTCTGTTTTTGTTCATATTTCTCACCTAAATAACGGAAAAAAAGAAAAAAATGTATTCTGAAATATTTTGGTTTTCTGTTTTTATATATATTTCTCACCTAAATAACGGAAAAAAAGGAAAAAAAGTAATCTGAAATATTTTGGTTTTCTGTTTTTGAGCATATTTCTCACCTAAATAACGGCAAAAATGAAAATAAAGTTATCTGAAATATTTTGGTTTTCTGTTTTTATATATATTTCTCACCTAAATAGCGGAAAAAAAGAAAAAAAAGTTATCTGAAATATTTTGGTTTTCTGTTTTTGTTCATATTTCTCACCTAAATAACGGAAAAAAAGAAAAAAATGTTATCTGAAATATTTTGATTTTCTGTTTTTATATATATTTCTCACCTAAATAACGGAAAAAAAGAAAAAAAAGTAATCTGAAATATTTTGGTTGTCTGTTTTTGAGCATATTTCTCACCTAATTAACGGAAAAAATGAAAAAAAAAGTTATCTGAAATATTTTGGTTTTCTGTTTTTATATATATTTCTCACCTAAAATGAAAAAAAAGTTATTTGAAATATTTTGGTTTTCTGTTTTTATATATATTTCTCACCTAAATAGCGGAAAAAAAGAAAAAAAAGTTATCTGAAATATTTTGGTTTTCTGTTTTTGTTCATATTTCTCACCTAAATAACGGAAAAAAAGAAAAAAATGTATTCTGAAATATTTTGGTTTTCTGTTTTTATATATATTTCTCACCTAAATAACGAAAAAAAAAGAAAAAAAAGTAATCTGAAATATTTTGGTTTTCTGTTTTTGAGCATATTTCTCACCTAAATAACGGAAAAAATGAAAAAATAGTTATCTGAAATATTTTGGTTTTCTGTTTTTATATATATTTCTCACCTAAATATATATTTCTCACCTAGCGGAAAAAGCGGAAAAAAATTAATTGAAATATTTTGTTTTTCTGTTTTTGTTCATATTTCTCACCTAAATAACGGAAAAAAAGAAAACAAAGTTTACTGAAATATTTGGGTTTTCTATTTTTGATCATTTTCTCAACTAAATAACGGAAAAAAAACAAAAAAAAGTTATCTTAAATATTTTGGATTTCTGATTTTGTTCATATTTCTCACCTAAATAACGGAAAAAAAGAAATAAATATTATCTGAAATATTTTGGTTTTCTGTTTTTATATATATTTCTCACCTAAATAACGGAAGAAAAGAAAAAAAAGTTATCTGAAATATTTTTGTTTTCTGCTTTTATCCATATTTCTCACCCAAATAACGGAAAAAAAGAAAAAAAAGTTATCTCCATATTTCTTGCTTAAATATCGGAAAAAAGAAAAAAAAGTTATCAGAAATATTTTGGTTTTCTCTTTTTAGCCAAATATCTAAATTAAATAACGAAACAAAAGAAAAAAAAGTTATCTGAAATATTTTGGTTTGCTGTTTTGATCATATTTCTCACCTAAATAACGGAAAAAATGAAAAAAAAGTTATCAGAAATATTTTGGTTTTCTGTTTTTATCCATTTTTCTGACGTAAATAACGGAAAAAATGAAAAAAAAGTTATCTGAAATATTTTGGTTTTCTGTTTTTGATCATATTTCTCACCTAAATAACGGAAAAAATGAAAAAAAAGTTATCTGAAATATTTTGGTTTTCTGTTTTTATCCATTTTTCTGACCTAAATAACAGAAAAATTTAAAAAAAAGTTTTCTGAAATATATTGGTTTTCTGTTTTTGATCATATTTCTCACCTAAATAACAGAAAAAAAGAAAAAAAAGTTATCTGAAATATTTTGGTTTTCTGCTTTTATCCATATTTCTCACCTAAATAACGGACAAAAAGAAAAAAAAAGTTTTCTAAAAACTTTTGTTTTTCTGTTTTTATCCATATTTCTTACTTAAATAACGGAAAAAAGAAAAAAGAGTTATCAGAAATATTTTGGTTTTCTCTTTTTATCAATATTTCTCACCTAAATAACGGAAAAAAAGAAAAAAAAGTTAACTGAAATATTTGGGTTTTCTATTTTTGATCATATTTCTCAACTAAATAACGGAAAAAAAACAAAAAAAAGTTATCTGAAATATTTTGGTTTTCTGTTTTTGTTCATATTTCTCACCTAAATAACGGAAAAAAAGAAAAAAATATTATCTGAAATATTTTGGTTTTCTGTTTTTATATATATTTCTCACCTAAATAACGAAAGAAAAGAAAAAAAAGTTATCTGAAATATTTTGGTTTTCTGTTTTTGTTCATATTGCTCACTTAAATAACGGAAAAAAGAAAAAAAAGTTATCTGAAATATTTTTGTTTTCTGCTTTTATCCATATTTCTCACCCAAATAACGGAAAAAAAGAAAAAAAAGTTATCTCCATATTTCTTACTGAAATATCGGAAAAATGAAAAAAAAGTTATCAGAAATATTTTGGTTTTCTCTTTTTATCCATATTTCTAACTTAAATAACGGAGAAAAAAAAGGTATCAGAAATATTTTGGTTTTCTCTTTTTATCCAAATATCTAACTTAAATAACGAAACAAAAGAAAAAAAAGTTATCTGAAATATTTTGGTTTGCTGTTTTGATCATATTTCTCACCTAAATAACGGAAAAAAAGAAAAAAAAGTTATCTGAAATATTTTGGTTTTCTGTTTTTATCCATTTTTCTGACCTAAATAACAGAAAAATTTAAAAAAAAGTTATCTGAAATATATTGGTTTTCTGTTTTTGATCATATTTCTCACCTAAATAACGGACAAAAAGAAAAAAAAAGTTTTCTAAAAACTTTTGTTTTTCTGTTTTTATCCATATTTCTTACTTAAATAACGGAAAAAAAAGAGTTATCAGAAATATTTTGGTTTTCTGCTTTTATCCATATTTCTCACCCAAATAACGGAAAAAAAGAAAAAAAAGTTATCTCCATATTTCTTACTTAAATATCGGAAAAATGAAAATAAAGTTATCAGAAATGTTTTGGTTATCTCTTTTTATCCATATTTCCAACTTAAATAGCGGAAAAAAAGAAAAAAAAAGTTTTCTAAAAACTTTTGTTTTTCTGTTTTTATCCATATTTCTTACTTAAATAACGGAAAAAAAAGAGTTATCAGAAATATTTTGGTTTTCTGCTTTTATCCATATTTCTCACCCAAATAACGGAAAAAAAGAAAAAAAAGTTATCTCCATATTTCTTACTTAAATATCGGAAAAATGAAAATAAAGTTATCAGAAATGTTTTGGTTATCTCTTTTTATCCATATTTCCAACTTAAATAGCGGAAAAAAAGAAAAAAAAGTTATCTGAAATATTTTGGTTTTCTGTTTTTGTTCATATTTCTCACCTAAATAACGGAAAAAAAGAAAAAAATGTTATCTGAAATATTTTGGTTTTCTGCTTTTAAATATATTTCTCACCGAAATAACGGAAAAAAAGAAAAAAAAGTTATCTGAAATATTTTGGTTTTCTGTTTTTGTTCATATTTCTCACTTAAATAACGGAAAAAAAAAAAAAAAAAGTTTTCTAAAAACTTTTGTTTTTCTGTTTTTATCCATATTTCTTACTTAAATAACGGAAAAAAAAGAGTTATCAGAAATATTTTGGTTTTCTGCTTTTATCCATATTTCTCACCCAAATAACGGAAAAAAAGAAAAAAAAGTTATCTCCATATTTCTTACTTAAATATCGGAAAAATGAAAATAAAGTTATCAGAAATGTTTTGGTTATCTCTTTTTATCCATATTTCCAACTTAAATAGCGGAAAAAAAGAAAAAAAAGTTATCTGAAATATTTTGGTTTTCTGTTTTTGATCATATTTCTCACCTAAATAACGGAAAAAAAGAAAAAAAAAGTTAACAGAAATATTTTGGTTTCCTGTTTTTGATCATATTTCTCACCTAAATAACGGGAAAAAAAACAAAAAAAAGTTATCTGAAATATTTGGGTTTTCTGGTTTTGTTCATTTTTCTCACTTAAATAACGGAAAAAAAGAACAAAATGTTATCTGAAATATTTTGGTTTTCTGTTTTTATATATATTTCTCACCTAAATAACGGAAAAAAGGAAAAAAAAGTAATCTGAAATATTTTCGTTTTTTGTTTTTGATCATATTTCTCAACTAAATAACGGAAAAATTAAAAAAAAGTTATCTGAAATATTTTGGTTTTCTGTTTTTGATCATATTTCTCACCTAAATAACGGAAAAAAAGAAAAAAGGTTATCTAAACTATTTTGGTTTTCTGCTTTTATCCATATTTCTCACCTAAATAACGGAAAAAAGAAAAAATAGTTATCAGAAATATTTTGGTTTTCTCTTTTTATCCATATTTCTAACTTAAATAACGGAAAAAAAGAAAAAAAAGTTATCTGAAATATTTTGGTTTTCTGTTTTTGATCATATTTCTCCCCTAAATAACGGAAAAAAGAAAAAAAAAGTTATTTGAAGTATTTTGGTTTTCTATTTTTGATCATATTTCTCACCTAAATAACGGAGAAAAAGAAAAAAAAGTTATCTGAAATAATTTGGTTTTCTGTTTTTATCCATTTTTCTGATCTAAATAACAGAAAAACGTAAAAAAAAGTTATCTGAAATATTTTGGTTTTCTGTTTTTGATCATATTTCTCACCTAAATAACGGAAAAAAAGAAAAAAATGTTATCTGAAATATTTTGGTTGTTTGCTTTTATATATATTTCTCACCTAAATAACGGAAAAAAAGACAAAAAAGTTATCCGAAATATTTTGGTTTTCTGTTTTTGTTCATATTTCTCAACTAAACAACGGAAAAAAAGAAAAAAAATTTATCTGAAATATTTTGGTTTTCTGTTTTTGATCATATTTCTTACCTAAATAACGAAAAAATTAAAAAAAAAGTAATATTTTGGTTTTCTGTTTTTGTTCATATTTCTCACCTAAATAACGGAAAAAAAGAAAAAAATGTTATCTGAAATATTTTGGTTTTTTGCTTTTATATATATTTCTCACCTAAATAACGGAAAAAAATACAAAAAAGTTATCCGAAATATTTTGGTTTTCTGTTTTTGTTCATATTTCTCAACTAAACAACGGAAAAAAAGAAAAAAAATTTATCTGAAATATTTTGGTTTTCTGTTTTTGATCATATTTCTCACCTAAATAACGGAAAAAATGAAAAAAAAAATTATCTGAAATATTTTGGTTTTCTGTTTTTGTTCATATTTCTCAACTAAACAACGGAAAAAAAGAAAAAAAATTTATCTGAAATATTTTGGTTTTCTGTTTTTGATCATATTTCTTACCTAAATAACGAAAAAATTAAAAAAAAAGTTATCTGAAATATATTGGTTTTCTGTTTTTGATCATATTTCTCACCTAAATAACAGAAAAAAAGAAAAAAAAGTTATCTGATATATTTTGGTTTTCTGCTTTTATCCATATTTCTCACCTAAATAACGGAAAAAAAGAAAAAAAAAGTTTTCTAAAAACTTTTGTTTTTCTGTTTTTATCCATATTTCTTACTTATATAACGAAAAAAAGAAAAAAAAGTTATCTGAAATATTTTGGTTTTCTCTTTTTGATCATATTTCTCAACTAAATAACGGAAAAAAAGAAAAAAAAAGTTAACTGAAATATTTGGGTTTTCTGTTTTTGATCATATTTCTCACCTAAATAACGGGGAAAAAAACAAAAAAAAGTTATCTGAAATATTTTGGTTTTCTGGTTTTGTTCATATTTCTCACTTAAATAACGGAAAAAAGGAAAAAAAAGTAATCTGAAATATTTTCGTTTTTTGTTTTTGATCATATTTCTCACCTAAATAACGGAAAAAATGAAAAAAAAGTTATCTGAAATATTTTGGTTTTCTGTTTTTGTTCATATTTCTCAACTAAACAACGGAAAAAAAGAAAAAAAATTTATCTGAAATATTTTGGTTTTCTGTTTTTGATCATATTTCTTACCTAAATAACGAAAAAATTAAAAAAAAAGTTATCTGAAATATTTTGGTTTTCTGTTTTTGTTCATATTTCTCACCTAAATAACGGAAAAAATGACAAAAAAGTTATCCGAAATATTTTGGTTTTCTGTTTTTGTTCATATTTCTCAACTAAACAACGGAAAAAAAAAAAAAAAATTTATCTGAAATATTTTGGTTTTCTGTTTTTGATCATATTTCTTACCTAAATAACGAAAAAATTAAAAAAAATGTTATCTGAAATATTTTGGTTTTTTGCTTTTATATATATTTCTCACCTAAATAACGGAAAAAATGACAAAAAAGTTATCCGAAATATTTTGGTTTTCTGTTTTTGTTCATATTTCTCAACTAAACAACGGAAAAAAAAAAAAAAAATTTATCTGAAATATTTTGGTTTTCTGTTTTTGATCATATTTCTCACCTAAATAACGGAAAAAATGAAAAAAAAAATTATCTGAAATATTTTGGTTTTCTGTTTTTGTTCATATTTCTCAACTAAACAACGGAAAAAAAGAAAAAAAATTTATCTGAAATATTTTGGTTTTCTGTTTTTATCATATTTCTTACCTAAATAACGAAAAAATTAAAAAATAAGTTATCTGAAATATATTGGTTTTCTGTTTTTGATCATATTTCTCACCTAAATAACAGAAAAAAAGAGAAAAAAGTTATCTGATATATTTTGGTTTTCTGCTTTTATCCATATTTCTCACCTAAATAACGGAAAAAAATAAAAAAAAAGTTTTCTAAAAACTTTTGTTTTTCTGTTTTTATCCATATTTCTTACTTATATAACGAAAAAAAGAAAAAAAAGTTATCTGAAATATTTTGGTTTTCTCTTTTTATCCATATTTCTAACTTAAATAACGGAAAAAATGAAAAAAAGATATCTGAAATATTTTGGTTTTCTGTTTTTGTTCATATTTCTCACTTAAATAACGGAAAAAAAGAAAAAAAAAGTTTTCTAAAAACTTTTGTTTTTCTGTTTTTATCCATATTTCTTACTTAAATAACGGAAAAAAGAAAAAAAAGTTATCAGAAATGTTTTGGTTTTCTCTTTTTATCCATATTTCCAACTTAAATAGCGGAAAAAAAGAAAAAAAAGTTATCTGAAATATTTTGGTTTTCTGTTTTTGATCATATTTCTCAACTAAATAACGGAAAAAAAGAAAAAAAAAGTTAACTGAAATATTTGGGTTTTCTGTTTTTGATCATATTTCTCACCTAAATAACGGGGAAAAAAACAAAAAAAAGTTATCTGAAATATTTTGGTTTTCTGGTTTTGTTCATATTTCTCACTTAAATAACGGAAAAAAAGAAAAAAAAGTAATCTGAAATATTTTGGTTTTTTGTTTTTGATCATATTTCTCACCTAAATAACGGAAAAAATGAAAAAAAAGTTATCTGAAATATTTTGGTTTTCTGTTTTTGATCATATTTCTCACCTAAATAACGGAAAATAAGAAAAAAACGTTAATAGAAATATTTTGGTTTTCTGTGTTTTTTCATATTTCTAACTTAAATAACGGAAAAAAAGAAAAAAAGTTATCTGAAATATTTTGGTTTTCTGTTTTTGATCATATTTCTCACCTAAATAACGGAAAATAAGAAAAAAACGTTAATAGAAATATTTTGGTTTTCTGTGTTTGTTCATATTTCTAACTTAAATAACGGAAAAAAAACAAAAAAAAGATATCTGAAATATTTTGGTTTTCTGCTTTTATCCATATTTCTCACCTAAATAACGGAAAAAAGAAAAAATAGTTATCAGAAATATTTTGGTTTTCTCTTTTTATCCTTATTTCTAACTTAAATAACGGAAAAAAAGAAAAAAAAGTTATCTGAAATATTTTGGTTTTCTGTTTTTGATCATATTTCTCCCCTAAATAACGGAAAAAAAAAAAAGTTATTTGAAGTATTTTGGTTTTCTATTTTTGATCATATTTCTCACCTAAATAACGGAGAAAAAGAAAAAAAAGTTATCTGAAATAATTTGGTTTTCTGTTTTTGATAATATTTCTCACCTAAATAACGGAAAAAAAACAAAAAAAAAGTTATCTGAAATATTTTGGTTTTCTGTTTTTGTTCATATCTCTCACCTAAATAACGGAAAAAAAAATGTTATCTGAAATATTTTAGTTTTCTATTTTTATATATATTTCTCACCTAAATAACGGAAAAAAAGAAAAAAAGTAATCTGAAATATTTTGGTTTACTATTTTTGATCATATTTATTACCTAAATAACGGAAAAAAAGAAAAAAAGTTATTTGAAATATTTTGGTTTTCTGTTTTTATCCATTTTTCTGATCTAAATAACAGAAAAACGTAAAAAAAAGTTATCTGAAATATTTTGGTTTTCTGTTTTTGATCATATTTCTCACCTAAATAACGGAAAAAATGAAAAAAAAAATTATCTGAAATATTTTGGTTTTCTGTTTTTGTTCATTTTTCTCAACTAAACAACGGAAAAAAAGAAAAAAAATTTATCTGAAATATTTTGGTTTTCTGTTTTTGATCATATTTCTTACCTAAATAACGAAAAAATTAAAAAAAAAGTAATCTGAAATATTTTGGTTTACTATTTTTGATCATATTTATTACCTAACTAACGGAAAAAAAGAAAAAAAGTTATCTGAAATATTTTGGTTTTCTGTTTTTATCCATTTTTCTGATCTAAATAACAGAAAAACGTAAAAAAAAAAGAAAAAAAGTAATCTGAAATATTTTGGTTTACTATTTTTGATCATATTTATTACCTAAATAACGGAAAAAAAGAAAAAAAGTTATCTGAAATATTTTGGTTTTCTGTTTTTATCCATTTTTCTGATCTAAATAACAGAAAAACGTAAAAAAAAGTTATCTGAAATATTTTGGTTTTCTATTTTTGATCATATTTCTCACCTAAATAACGGAAAAAATGAAAAAAAAAATTATCTGAAATATTTTGGTTTTCTGTTTTTGTTCATTTTTCTCACCTAAATAACGGAAAAAAAGACAAAAAAGTTATCCGAATTATTTTGGTTTTCTGTTTTTGTTCATATTTCTCACTTAAATAACGGAAAAAAAGAAAAAATTTTTTTCTGAAATATTTTGTTTTCTGCTTTTATCCATATTTCTCACCTAAATAACGGAAAAAAAAGAAAAAAAAAGTTATCCAAAAAATTTTGGTTTTCTGTTTTTATCCATATTTCTTAATTAAATAACGGAAAAAAGAAAAAAAAAGTTATCTGAAATATATTTGGTTTTCTGTTTTTGTTCATATTTCTCACCTAAATAACGAAAAAAAAGAAAAAAATGTTATCTGAAATATTTTGGTTTTCTGCTTTTAAATATATTTCTCACCTAACTAACGGAAAAAAAGAAAAAAAAGTTATCTGAAATATTTTGGTTTTCTGTTTTTGTTCATATTTCTCACCTAAATAACGGAAAATAAGAAAAAGAGTTATTTGAAATATTTTGATTTTCTGTTTTTCGTCATATTTCGCATCGAAATAACGGAAAAAAAGAAACAAAAAGTTATCTGAAATATATTGGTTTTCTGTTTTTGATCATATTTCTCACCTAAATAACGGAAAAAATGAAAAAAAAGTTATTTGAAATATTTTGGTTTTCTGTTTTTATATATATTTCTCACGTAAATAGCGGAGAAAAAGAAAAAAATGTTATCTGAAATATTTTGGTTTTCTGTTTTTATATATATTTCTCACCTAAATAACGGAAAAAAAGAAAAAAAAGTAATCTGAAATATTTTGGTTTTCTGTTTTTGAACATATTTCTCACCTAAATAACAGAAAAAATGAAAAAAAAGTTATCTGAAATATTTTGGTTTTCTGTTTTTATATATATTTCTCACCTAAATAACGGAAAAAAAGAAAAAAAAGTAATCTGAAATATTTTGGTTTTCTGTTTTTGAGCATATTTCTCACATAAATAACGGAAAAAATGAAAAAAAAGTTATCTGAAATATTTTGGTTTTCTGTTTTTATATATATTTCTCACCTAAATAACGGAAAAAAAGAAAAAAAAGTAATCTGAAATATTTTGGTTTTCTGTTTTTGACCATATTTCTCACCTAAATAACGGAAAAAAAGAAAAAAAAGTTATCGGAAATATTTTGGTTTTGTGTTTTTTATATATATTTCTCACTTAAATAACGGAAAAAAAAAGAGTTATCAGAAATATTTTGGTTTTCTCTTTTTATCCATATTTCTCACCTAAATAACGGAAAAAAAAGAAAAAAAAAGATTTCTGAAATATTTTGGTATTCTGCTTTTATACATATTTCTCACCTAAATAACGGAAAAAAAGAAAAAGCAAGTTATCTAAAAATTTTTGGTTTGCTGTTTTTATCCATATTTCTTAATTAAATAATGGAAAAAAGAAAAAAAAGTTATCAGAAATGTTTTGGTTTTCTCTTTTTATCCATATTTCCAACTTAAATAGCGGAAAAAAAGAAAAAAAAGTTATCTGAAATATTTTGGTTTTCTGTTTTTGATCATATTTCTCAACTAAATAACGGAAAAAAAAGAAAAAAAAAGTTAACTGAAATATTTGGGTTTTCTGTTTTTGATCATATTTCTCACCTAAATAACGGGGGAAAAAAACAAAAAAAAGTTATCTGAAATATTTTGTTTTCTGGTTTTGTGCATATTTCTCACTTAAATAACGGAAAAAAAGAACAAAATGTTATCTGAAATATTTTGGTTTTCTGTTTTTACATATATTTCTCACCTAAATAGCGGAAAAAAGGAAAAAAAAGTAATCTGAAATATTTTCGTTTTTTGTTTTTGATCATATTTCTCACCTAAATAACGGAAAAAATGAAAAAAAAGTTATCTGAAATATTTTGGTTTTCTGTTTTTGATCATATTTCTCACCTAAATAACGGAAAATAAGAAAAAAAATGTTAATAGAAATATTTTGGTTTTCTGTGTTTGTTCATATTTCTAACTTAAATAACGGAAAAAAAGAAAAAAAGTTATCTGAAATATTTTGGTTTTCTGTTTTTGATCATATTTCTCACCTAAATAACAGAAAAAAAAGAAAAAAGGTTATCTGAACTATTTTGGTTTTCTGCTTTTATCCATATTTCTCACCTAAATAACGGAAAAAAGAAAAAATAGTTATCAGAAATATTTTGGTTTTCTCTTTTTATCCATATTTCTAACTTAAATAACGGAAAAAAAGAAAAAAAAGTTATCCGATATATTTTGGTTTTCTGTTTTTGATCATATTTCTCCCCTAAATAACGGAAAAAAGAAAAAAAAAGTTATTTGAAGTATTTTGGTTTTCTATTTTTGATCATATTTCTCACCTAAATAACGGAGAAAAAGAAAAAAAAGTTATCTGAAATAATTTGGTTTTCTTTTTTTGATAATATTTCTCACCTAAATAACGGCAAAAAAACAAAAAAAAAGTTATCTGAAATATTTTGGTTTTCTGTTTTTGTTTATATCTCTCACCTAAATAACGGAAAAAAAAATGTTATCTGACATATTTTAGTTTTCTATTTTTATATATATTTCTCACCTAAATAACGTAGAAAAAAGAAAAAAAGTAATCTGAAATATTTTGGTTTACTATTTTTGATCATATTTATTACCTAAATAACGGAAAAAAAGAAAAAAAGTTATCTGAAATATTTTGGTTTTCTGTTTTTATCCATTTCTCTGATCTAAATAACAGAAAAACGTAAAAAAAAGTTATCTGAAATATTTTGGTTTTCTGTTTTTGATCATATTCTCACCTATATAACGGAAAAAATGAAAAAAAAAATTATCTGAAATATTTTGGTTTTCTGTTTTGTTCATTTTCTCAACTAAACAACGGAAAAAAAGAAAAAAAATTTATCTGAAATATTTTGGTTTTCTGTTTTTGATCATATTTATTACCTAAATAACGGAAAAAAAAGAAAAAAGTTATCTGAAATATTTTGGTTTTCTGTTTTTATCCATTTTTCTGATCTAAATAACAGAAAAACGTAAAAAAAAGTTATCTTGAAATATTTTGGTTTTCTGTTTTTGATCATATTTCTCACCTAAATAACGGAAAAATGAAAAAAAAATTATCTGAAATATTTTGGTTTTCTGTTTTTTATATATATTTCTCACCTAAATAACGGAAAAAAAGAAAAAAAAGTAATCTGAAATATTTTGGTTTTCTGTTTTTGAGCATATTTCTCACCTAAATAACGGAAAAAAGAAAAAAAAGTTATCGGAAATATTTTGGTTTTCTGTTTTTGAGCATATTTCTCACCTAAATAACGGAAAAAATGAAAAAAAAGTTATCTGAAATATTTTGGTTTTCTGTTTTTATATATATTTCTCACCTAAATATATATTTCTCACCTAGCGGAAAAAGCGGAATAAAAGTTATCTGAAATATTTTGGTTTTCTGTTTTTGTTCATATTTC
The DNA here is from genome assembly GCA_963932195.1 of Empis livida. NCBI lineage: Eukaryota > Metazoa > Arthropoda > Insecta > Diptera > Empididae > Empis > Empis livida. The sequence goes on from OZ010648.1 coordinate 18,700,941, forward strand.
TCACTTAAATAACGGAAAAAAAGAAAAAAAAGTTATCTGAAATATTTTGGTTTTCTGCTTTTAAATATATTTTCGCACCTAAATAAAGGAAAAAATAAAAAAAAAGTTATCTGAAATATTTTGGTTTTCTGTGTTTGTTCATATTTCTCATTTCAATAACGGAAAAAAGAAAAAAAAGTTATCTGAAATATTTTGGTTTTCTGTTTTTGTTCATATTTCTTACTTAAATAACGGAAAAAAAGAAAAAATAGTTATCTGATATATTTTGGTTTTCTGTTTTTATATATATTTCTCACCTAAATAGCGGAAAAAAGAAAAAAAAAGTATCAGTAATATTTTGGTTTTCTCTTTTTATCCATATTTCTAACTTAAATAACGGAAAAAAAGAAAAAAAAGTTATCTGAAAAATTTTGTTGTTCTGTTTTTATCCATATTTCTTACTTAAATAACGGAAAAAAGAAAAAAGAGTTATCAGAAATATTTTGGTTTTCTCTTTTTATCCATATTTCTCAACTAAATAACGGAAAAAAAGAAAAAAAGATATCTGAAATATTTTGGTTTTCTGCTTTTATACATATATCTTAATTAAATAACGGAAAAAAGAAAAAAAAGTTATCAGAAATATTTTGGTTTCCTCTTTTTATCCATATTTCTAACTTAAATAGCGGAAAAAAAGAAAAAAAAGTTATCTGAAATATTTTGGTTTCCTGTCTTTGATCATATTTCTCACCTAAATAACGAAAAAAAAAAGGAAAAAAAAGTTATCTGAAATATTTTGGTTTTCTGGTTTTGTTCATATTTCTCACTTAAATAACGGAAAAAAAGAACAAAATGTTATCTGAAATATTTTGGTTTTCTGTTTTTATATATATTTCTCACCTAAATAACGGAAAAAAAGAAAAAAAAGTAATCTGAAATATTTTGGTTTTTTGTTTTTGATCATATTTCTCACCTAAATAACGGAAAAAAAACAAAAAAAAAGTTATCTGAAATATTTTGGTTTTCTGTTTTTGTTCATATCTCTCACCTAAATAACGGAAAAAAAGAAAAAAAAGTTATCGGAAATATTTTGGTTTTGTGTTTTTATATATATTTCTCACCTAGAAAAAAAAGTAATCTGAAATATTTTGGTTTTCTGTTTTTGAGCATATTTCTCACCTAAATAACGGAAAAAATGAAAAAAAAAGTTATCTGAAATATTTTGGTTTTCTGTTTTTATATATATTTCTCACCTAAATATATATTTCTCACCTAGCGGAAAAAGCGGAATAAAAGTTATCTGAAATATTTTGGTTTTCTGTTTTTGTTCATACTTCTCACTTAAATAACGGAAAAAAAGAAAAAAAAGTTATCTGAAATATTTTGGTTTTCTGTTTTTGATCATATTTCTTACCTAAATAACGAAAAAATTACAAAAAAAAATAAATTGAAATATTTTGGTTTACTATTTTTGATCATATTTATTACCTAAATAACGGAAAAAAAGAAAAAAAGTTATCTGAAATATTTTGGTTTTCTGTTTTTATCCATTTTTCTGATCTAAATAACAGAAAAACGTAAAAAAAAGTTATCTGAAATATTTTGGTTTTCTGTTTTTGATCATATTTCGCACCTAAATAACGGAAAAAATGAAAAAAAAAATTATCTGAAATATTTTGGTTTTCTGTTTTTGTTCATATTTCTCACCTAAATAACGGAAAAAAAGAAAAAAATGTTATCTGAAATATTTTGGTTTTCTGCTTTTAAATATATTTCTCACCTAACTAACGGAAAAAAAGAAAAAAAAGTTATCCGAAATATTTTGGTTTTCTGTTTTTGTTCATATTTCTCACCTAAATAACGGAAAATAAGAAAAAGAGTTATTTGAAATATTTTGATTTTCTGTTTTTCGTCATATTTCGCATCCAAATAACGGAAAAAAAGAAACAAAAAGTTATCTGAAATATATTGGTTTTCTGTTTTTGAGCATATTTCTCACCTAAATAACGGAAAAAATGAAAAAAAAGTTATTTGAAATATTTTGGTTTTCTGTTTTTATATATATTTCTCACGTAAATAGCGGAGAAAAAGAAAAAAATGTTATCTGAAATATTTTGGTTTTCTGTTTTTATATATATTTCTCACCTAAATAACGGAAAAAAAGAAAAAAAAGTAATCTGAAATATTTTGGTTTTCTGTTTTTGAGCATATTTCTCACCTAAATAACAGAAAAAATGAAAAAAAAGTTATCTGAAATATTTTGGTTTTCTGTTTTTATATATATTTCTCACCTAAATAACGGAAAAAAAGAAAAAAAAGTAATCTGAAATATTTTGGTTTTCTGTTTTTGAGCATATTTCTCACCTAAATAACGGAAAAAATGAAAAAAAAGTTATCTGAAATATTTTGGTTTTCTGTTTTTATATATATTTCTCACCTAAATAACGGAAAAAAAGAAAAAAAAGTAATCTGAAATATTTTGGTTTTCTGTTTTTGACCATATTTCTCACCTAAATAACGGAAAAAAAGAAAAAAAAGTTATCGGAAATAGTTTGGTTTTGTGTTTTTATATATATTTCTCACCTAGAAAAAAAAGTAATCTGAAATATTTTGGTTTTCTGTTTTTGAGCATATTTCTCACCTAAATAACGGAAAAAATGAAAAAAAAAGTTATCTGAAATATTTTGGTTTTCTGTTTTTATATATATTTCTCACCTAAATATATATTTCTCACCTAGCGGAAAAAGCGGAATAAAAGTTATCTGAAATATTTTGGTTTTCTGTTTTTGTTCATATTTCTCACTTAAATAACGGAAAAAAAGAAAAAAAAGTTATCTGAAATATTTTGGTTTTCTGCTTTTAAATATATTTCGCACCTAAATAAAGGAAAAAATAAAAAAAAAGTTATCTGAAATATTTTGGTTTTCTGTTTTTGTTCATATTTCTCATTTCAATAACAGAAAAAAGAAAAAAAAGTTATCTGAAATATTTTGGTTTTCTGTTTTTGTTCATATTTCTTACTTAAATAACGGAAAAAAAGAAAAAATAGTTATCTGATATATTTTGGTTTTCTGTTTTTATATATATTTCTCACCTAAATAGCGGAAAAAAGAAAAAAAAAGTTATCAGTAATATTTTGGTTTTCTCTTTTTATCCATATTTCTAACTTAAATAACGGAAAAAAAGAAAAAAAAGTTATCTGAAAAATTTTGTTGTTCTGTTTTTATCCATATTTCTTACTTAAATAACGGAAAAAAGAAAAAAGAGTTATCAGAAATATTTTGGTTTTCTCTTTTTATCCATATTTCTCAACTAAATAACGGAAAAAAAGAAAAAAAGATATCTGAAATATTTTGGTTTTCTGCTTTTATACATATATCTTAATTAAATAACGGAAAAAAGAAAAAAAAGTTATCAGAAATATTTTGGTTTCCTCTTTTTATCCATATTTCTAACTTAAATAGCGGAAAAAAAGAAAAAAAAGTTATCTGAAATATTTTGGTTTCCTGTCTTTGATCATATTTCTCACCTAAATAACGAAAAAAAAAAGAAAAAAAAGTTATCTGAAATATTTTGGTTTTCTGGTTTTGTTCATATTTCTCACTTAAATAACGGAAAAAAAGAACAAAATGTTATCTGAAATATTTTGGTTTTCTGTTTTTATATATATTTCTCACCTAAATAACGGAAAAAAAGAAAAAAAAGTAATCTGAAATATTTTGGTTTTTTGTTTTTGATCATATTTCTCACCTAAATAACGGAAAAAAAACAAAAAAAAAGTTATCTGAAATATTTTGGTTTTCTGTTTTTGTTCATATCTCTCACCTAAATAACGGAAAAAATGAAAAAAAAGTTATCTGAAATATTTTGGTTTTCTGTTTTTATATATATTTCTCACCTAAATAACGGAAAAAAAGAAAAAAAAGTAATCTGAAATATTTTGGTTTTCTGTTTTTATCCATATTTCTCACCTAAATAACGGAAAAAAAGAAAAAAAAGTTATCGGAAATATTTTGGTTTTGTGTTTTTATATATATTTCTCATCTAGAAAAAAAAGTAATCTGAAATATTTTGGTTTTCTGTTTTTGAGCATATTTCTCACCTAAATAACGGAAAAAATGAAAAAAAAAGTTATCTGAAATATTTTGGTTTTCTGTTTTTATATATATTTCTCACCTAAATATATATTTCTCACCTAGCGGAAAAAGCGGAATAAAAGTTATCTGAAATATTTTGGTTTTCTGTTTTTGTTCATATTTCTCACTTAAATAACGGAAAAAAAGAAAAAAAAGTTATCTGAAATATTTTGGTTTTCTGCTTTTAAATATATTTCGCACCTAAATAAAGGAAAAAATAAAAAAAAAGTTATCTGAAATATTTTGGTTTTCTGTTTTTGTTCATATTTCTCATTTAAATAACGGAAAAAAGAAAAAAAAGTTATCTGAAATATTTTGGTTTTCTGTTTTTGTTCATATTTCTCACTTAAATAACGGAAAAAAAGAAAAAATAGTTATCTGATATATTTTGGTTTTCTGTTTTTATATATATTTCTCACCTAAATAGCGGAAAAAAGAAAAAAAAAAGTTATCTGAAATATTTTGGTTTTCTGTTTTTGTTCATATTTCTCATTTAAATAACGGAAAAAAGAAAAAAAAGTTATCTGAAATATTTTGGTTTTCTGTTTTTGTTCATATTTCTTACTTAAATAACGGAAAAAAGAAAAAAGAGTTATCAGAAATATTTTGGTTTTCTCTTTTTATCCATATTTCTCAACTAAATAACGGAAAAAAAGAAAAAAAGATATCTGAAATATTTTGGTTTTCTGCTTTTATACATATATCTTAATTAAATAACGGAAAAAAGAAAAAAAAGTTATCAGAAATATTTTGGTTTCCTCTTTTTATCCATATTTCTAACTTAAATAGCGGAAAAAAAGAAAAAAAAGTTATCTGAAATATTTTGGTTTCCTGTCTTTGATCATATTTCTCACCTAAATAACGAAAAAAAAAAGGAAAAAAAAGTTATCTGAAATATTTTGGTTTTCTGGTTTTGTTCATATTTCTCACTTAAATAACGGAAAAAAAGAACAAAATGTTATCTGAAATATTTTGGTTTTCTGTTTTTATATATATTTCTCACCTAAATAACGGAAAAAAAGAAAAAAAAGTAATCTGAAATATTTTGGTTTTTTGTTTTTGATCATATTTCTCACCTAAATAACGGAAAAAAAACAAAAAAAAAGTTATCTGAAATATTTTGGTTTTCTGTTTTTGTTCATATCTCTCACCTAAATAACGGAAAAAAAGAAAAAAAAGTTATCGGAAATATTTTGGTTTTGTGTTTTTATATATATTTCTCACCTAGAAAAAAAAGTAACCTGAAATATTTTGGTTTTCTGTTTTTGAGCATATTTCTCACCTAAATAACGGAAAAAATGAAAAAAAAAGTTATCTGAAATATTTTGGTTTTCTGTTTTTATATATATTTCTCACCTAAATATATATTTCTCACCTAGCGGAAAAAGCGGAATAAAAGTTATCTGAAATATTTTGGTTTTCTGTTTTTGTTCATATTTCTCACTTAAATAACGGAAAAAAAGAAAAAAAAGTTATCTGAAATATTTTGGTTTTCTGTTTTTGATCATATTTCTTACCTAAATAACGAAAAAATTAAAAAAAAAGTAATCTGAAATATTTTGGTTTACTATTTTTAATCATATTTATTACCTAAATAACGGAAAAAAAGAAAAAAAGTTATCTGAAATATTTTGGTTTTCTGTTTTTATCCATTTTTCTGATCTAAATAACAGAAAAACGTAAAAAAAAGTTATCTGAAATATTTTGGTTTTCTGTTTTTGATCATATTTCGCACCTAAATAACGGAAAAAATGAAAAAAAAAATTATCTGAAATATTTTGGTTTTCTGTTTTTGATCATATTTCTCACCTAAATAACGGAAAAAAAGAAAAAAATGTTATCTGAAATATTTTGGTTTTCTGCTTTTAAATATATTTCTCACCTAACTAACGGAAAAAAAGAAAAAAAAGTTATCCGAAATATTTTGGTTTTCTGTTTTTGTTCATATTTCTCACCTAAATAACGGAAAATAAGAAAAAGAGTTATTTGAAATATTTTGATTTTCTGTTTTTCGTCATATTTCGCATCCAAATAACGGAAAAAAAGAAACAAAAAGTTATCTGAAATATATTGGTTTTCTGTTTTTGAGCATATTTCTCACCTAAATAACGGAAAAAATGAAAAAAAAGTTATTTGAAATATTTTGGTTTTCTGTTTTTATATATATTTCTCACGTAAATAACGGAGAAAAAGAAAAAAATGTTATCTGAAATATTTTGGTTTTCTGTTTTTATATATATTTCTCACCTAAATAACGGAAAAAAAGAAAAAAAAGTAATCTGAAATATTTTGGTTTTCTGTTTTTGAGCATATTTCTCACCTAAATAACAGAAAAAATGAAAAAAAAAATTATCTGAAATATTTTGGTTTTCTGTTTTTATATATATTTCTCACCTAAATAACGGAAAAAAAGAAAAAAAAGTAATCTGAAATATTTTGGTTTTCTGTTTTTGAGCATATTTCTCACCTAAATAACGGAAAAAATGAAAAAAAAGTTATCTGAAATATTTTGGTTTTCTGTTTTTATATATATTTCTCACCTAAATAACGGAAAAAAAGAAAAAAACGTAATCTGAAATATTTTGGTTTTCTGTTTTTGACCATATTTCTCACCTAAATAACGGAAAAAAAGAAAAAAAAGTTATCGGAAATAGTTTGGTTTTGTGTTTTTATATATATTTCTCACCTAGAAAAAAAAGTAATCTGAAATATTTTGGTTTTCTGTTTTTGAGCATATTTCTCACCTAAATAACGGAAAAAATGAAAAAAAAAGTTATCTGAAATATTTTGGTTTTCTGTTTTTATATATATTTCTCACCTAAATATATATTTCTCACCTAGCGGAAAAAGCGGAATAAAAGTTATCTGAAATATTTTGGTTTTCTGTTTTTGTTCATATTTCTCACTTAAATAACGGAAAAAAAGAAAAAAAAGTTATCTGAAATATTTTGGTTTTCTGCTTTTAAATATATTTCGCACCTAAATAAAGGAAAAAATAAAAAAAAAGTTATCTGAAATATTTTGGTTTTCTGTTTTTGTTCATATTTCTCATTTCAATAACGGAAAAAAGAAAAAAAAGTTATCTGAAATATTTTGGTTTTCTGTTTTTGTTCATATTTCTTACTTAAATAACGGAAAAAAAGAAAAAATAGTTATCTGATATATTTTGGTTTTCTGTTTTTATATATATTTCTCACCTAAATAGCGGAAAAAAGAAAAAAAAAGTTATCAGTAATATTTTGGTTTTCTCTTTTTATCCATATTTCTAACTTAAATAACGGAAAAAAAGAAAAAAAAGTTATCTGAAAAATTTTGTTGTTCTGTTTTTATCCATATTTCTTACTTAAATAACGGAAAAAAGAAAAAAGAGTTATCAGAAATATTTTGGTTTTCTCTTTTTATCCATATTTCTCAACTAAATAACGGAAAAAAAGAAAAAAAGATATCTGAAATATTTTGGTTTTCTGCTTTTATACATATATCTTAATTAAATAACGGAAAAAAGAAAAAAAAGTTATCAGAAATATTTTGGTTTCCTCTTTTTATCCATATTTCTAACTTATATAGCGGAAAAAAAGAAAAAAAAGTTATCTGAAATATTTTGGTTTCCTGTCTTTGATCATATTTCTCACCTAAATAACGAAAAAAAAAAGAAAAAAAAGTTATCTGAAATATTTTGGTTTTCTGGTTTTGTTCATATTTCTCACTTAAATAACGGAAAAAAAGAACAAAATGTTATCTGAAATATTTTGGTTTTCTGTTTTTATATATATTTCTCACCTAAATAACGGAAAAAAAGAAAAAAAAGTAATCTGAAATATTTTGGTTTTTTGTTTTTGATCATATTTCTCACCTAAATAACGGAAAAAAAACAAAAAAAAAGTTATCTGAAATATTTTGGTTTTCTGTTTTTGTTCATATCTCTCACCTAAATAACGGAACAAATGAAAAAAAAGTTATCTGAAATATTTTGGTTTTCTGTTTTTATATATATTTCTCACCTAAATAACGGAAAAAAAGAAAAAAAAGTAATCTGAAATATTTTGGTTTTCTGTTTTTATCCATATTTCTCACCTAAATAACGGAAAAAAAGAAAAAAAAGTTATCGGAAATATTTTGGTTTTGTGTTTTTATATATATTTCTCATCTAGAAAAAAAAAGTAATCTGAAATATTTTGGTTTTCTGTTTTTGAGCATATTTCTCACCTAAATAACGGAAAAAATGAAAAAAAAAGTTATCTGAAATATTTTGGTTTTCTGTTTTTATATATATTTCTCACCTAAATATATATTTCTCACCTAGCGGAAAAAGCGGAATAAAAGTTATCTGAAATATTTTGGTTTTCTGTTTTTGTTCATATTTCTCACTTAAATAACGGAAAAAAAGAAAAAAAAGTTATCTGAAATATTTTGGTTTTCTGCTTTTAAATATATTTCGCACCTAAATAAAGGAAAAAATAAAAAAAAAGTTATCTGAAATATTTTGGTTTTCTGTTTTTGTTCATATTTCTCATTTAAATAACGGAAAAAAGAAAAAAAAGTTATCTGAAATATTTTGGTTTTCTGTTTTTGTTCATATTTCTTACTTAAATAACGGAAAAAAAGAAAAAATAGTTATCTGATATATTTTGGTTTTCTGTTTTTATATATATTTCTCACCTAAATAGCGGAAAAAAGAAAAAAAAAAGTTATCTGAAATATTTTGGTTTTCTGTTTTTGTTCATATTTCTCATTTAAATAACGGAAAAAAGAAAAAAAAGTTATCTGAAATATTTTGGTTTTCTGTTTTTGTTCATATTTCTTACTTAAATAACGGAAAAAAAGAAAAAAAAGTTATCTGAAATATTTTGGTTTTCTGCTTTTAAATATATTTCGCACCTAAATAAAGGAAAAAATAAAAAAAAAGTTATCTGAAATAATTTGGTTTTCTGTTTTTGTTCATATTTCTCATTTAAATAACGGAAAAAAGAAAAAAAAGTTATCTGAAATATTTTGGTTTTCTGTTTTTGTTCATATTTCTCACTTAAATAACGGAAAAAAAGAAAAAAAAGTTATCTGAAATATTTTGGTTTTCTGCTTTTAAATATATTTCGCACATAAATAAAGGAAAAAATAAAAAAAAAGTTATCTGAAATATTTTGGTTTTCTGTTTTTGTTCATATTTCTCATTTAAATAACGGAAAAAAGAAAAAAAAGTTATCTGAAATATTTTGGTTTTCTGTTTCTGAGCATATTTCTCACCTAAATAACGGAAAAAAAGAAAAAAAAGTTATCGGAAATAGTTTGGTTTTGTGTTTTTATATATATTTCTCACCTAGAAAAAAAAGTAATCTGAAATATTTTGGTTTTCTGTTTTTGAGCATATTTCTCACCTAAATAACGGAAAAAATGAAAAAAAAAGTTATCTGAAATATTTTGGTTTTCTGTTTTTATATATATTTCTCACCTAAATATATATTTCTCACCTAGCGGAAAAAGCGGAATAAAAGTTATCTGAAATATTTTGGTTTTCTGTTTTTGTTCATATTTCTCACTTAAATAACGGAAAAAAAGAAAAAAAAGTTATCTGAAATATTTTGGTTTTCTGCTTTTAAATATATTTCGCACCTAAATAAAGGAAAAAATAAAAAAAAAGTTATCTGAAATATTTTGGTTTTCTGTTTTTATATATATTTCTCACCTAAATAGCGGAAAAAAGAAAAAAAAAGTTATCAGTAATATTTTGGTTTTCTCTTTTTATCCATATTTCTAACTTAAATAACGGAAAAAAAGAAAAAAAAGTTATCTGAAAAATTTTGTTGTTCTGTTTTTATCCATATTTCTTACTTAAATAACGGAAAAAAGAAAAAAGAGTTATCAGAAATATTTTGGTTTTCTCTTTTTATCCATATTTCTCAACTAAATAACGGAAAAAAAGAAAAAAAGATATCTGAAATATTTTGGTTTTCTGCTTTTATACATATATCTTAATTAAATAACGGAAAAAAGAAAAAAAAGTTATCAGAAATATTTTGGTTTCCTCTTTTTATCCATATTTCTAACTTAAATGGCGGAAAAAAAGAAAAAAAAGTTATCTGAAATATTTTGGTTTCCTGTCTTTGATCATATTTCTCACCTAAATAACGAAAAAAAAAAGAAAAAAAAGTTATCTGAAATATTTTGGTTTTCTGGTTTTGTTCATATTTCTCACTTAAATAACGGAAAAAAAGAACAAAATGTTATCTGAAATATTTTGGTTTTCTGTTTTTATATATATTTCTCACCTAAATAACGGAAAAAAAGAAAAAAAAGTAATCTGAAATATTTTGGTTTTTTGTTTTTGATCATATTTCTCACCTAAATAACGGAAAAAAAACAAAAAAAAAGTTATCTGAAATATTTTGGTTTTCTGTTTTTGTTCATATCTCTCACCTAAATAACGGAAAAAATGAAAAAAAAGTTATCTGAAATATTTTGGTTTTCTGTTTTTATATATATTTCTCACCTAAATAACGGAAAAAAAGAAAAAAAAGTAATCTGAAATATTTTGGTTTTCTGTTTTTATCCATATTTCTCACCTAAATAACGGAAAAAAAGAAAAAAAAGTTATCGGAAGTATTTTGGTTTTGTGTTTTTATATATATTTCTCATCTAGAAAAAAAGGTAATCTGAAATATTTTGGTTTTCTGTTTTTGAGCATATTTCTCACCTAAATAACGGAAAAAATGAAAAAAAAAGTTATCTGAAATATTTTGGTTTTCTGTTTTTATATATATTTCTCACCTAAATATATATTTCTCACCTAGCGGAAAAAGCGGAATAAAAGTTATCTGAAATATTTTGGTTTTCTGTTTTTGTTCATATTTCTCACTTAAATAACGGAAAAAAAGAAAAAAAAGTTATCTGAAATATTTTGGTTTTCTGCTTTTAAATATATTTCGCACCTAAATAAAGGAAAAAATAATAAAAAAGTTATCTGAAATATTTCGGTTTTCTGTTTTTGTTCATATTTCTCATTTAAATAACGGAAAAAAGAAAAAAAAGTTATCTGAAATATTTTGGTTTTCTGTTTTTGTTCATATTTCTTACTTAAATAACGGAAAAAAAGAAAAAATAGTTATCTGATATATTTTGGTTTTCTGTTTTTATATATATTTCTCACCTAAATAGCGGAAAAAAGAAAAAAAAAAGTTATCAGTAATATTTTGGTTTTCTCTTTTTATCCATATTTCTAACTTAAATAACGGAAAAAAAGAAAAAAAAGTTATCTGAAAAATTTTGTTGTTCTGTTTTTATCCATATTTCTTACTTAAATAACGGAAAAAAGAAAAAAGAGTTATCAGAAATATTTTGGTTTTCTCTTTTTATCCATATTTCTCACCTAAATAACGGAAAAAAAGAAAAAAAGATATCTGAAATATTTTGGTTTTCTGCTTTTATACATATATCTTAATTAAATAACGGAAAAAAGAAAAAAAAGTTATCAGAAATATTTTGGTTTCCTCTTTTTATCCATATTTCTAACTTATATAGCGGAAAAAAAGAAAAAAAATTATCTGAAATAGTTTGGTTTCCTGTTTTTTATCATATTTCTCACCTAAATAACAAAAAAAAAGAAAAAAAAGTTATCTGAAATATTTTGGTTTTCTGGTTTTGTTCATATTTCTCACTTAAATAACGGAAAAAAAGAACAAAATGTTATCTGAAATATTTTGGTTTTCTGTTTTTATATATATTTCTCACCTAAATAACGGAAAAAAGAAAAAATAGTTATCAGAAATATTTTGGTTTTCTCTTTTTGATCATATTTCTCAGCTAAATAACGGAAAAAAAGAAAAAAAGTTATCTGAAATATTTTGGTTTTCTGTTTTTGATCATATTTCTCCCCCAAAATAACGGAAAAAAGAAAAAAAAAGTTATTTGAAGTATTTTGGTTTTCTATTTTTGATCATATTTCTCACCTAAATAACGGAGAAAAAGAAAAAAAAGTTATCTGAAATAATTTGGTTTTCTGTTTTTGATAATATTTCTCACCTAAATAACGGAAAAAAAACAAAAAAAAAGTTATCTGAAATATTTTGGTTTTCTGTTTTTGTACATATCTCTCACCTAAATAACGGAAAAAAAAATGTTATCTGAAATATTTTAGTTTTCTATTTTTATATATATTTCTCACCTAAATAACGGAAAAAAAGAACAAAATGTTATCTGAAATATTTTGGTTTTCTGTTTTTATATATATTTCTCACCTAAATAACGGAAAAAAGAAAAAATAGTTATCAGAAATATTTTGGTTTTCTCTTTTTATCCATATTTCTAAATTAAATAACGGAAAAAAAGAAAAAAAAGTTATCTGAAATATTTTGGTTTTCTGTTTTTGATCATATTTCTCCCCCAAAATAACGGAAAAAAGAAAAAAAAAGTTATTTGAAGTATTTTGGTTTTCTATTTTTGATCATATTTCTCACCTAAATAACGGAGAAAAAGAAAAAAAAGTTATCTGAAATATTTTGGTTTTCTGGTTTTGTTCATATTTCTCACTTAAATAACGGAAAAAAAGAACAAAATGTTATCTGAAATATTTTGGTTTTCTGTTTTTATATATATTTCTCACCTAAATAACGGAAAAAAGAAAAAATAGTTATCAGAAATATTTTGGTTTTCTCTTTTTATCCATATTTCTAAATTAAATAACGGAAAAAAAGAAAAAAAAGTTATCTGAAATATTTTGGTTTTCTGTTTTTGTTCATATTTCTCCCCCAAAATAACGGAAAAAAGAAAAAAAAAGTTATTTGAAGTATTTTGGTTTTCTATTTTTGATCATATTTCTCACCTAAATAACGGAGAAAAAGAAAAAAAAGTTATCTGAAATAATTTGGTTTTCTGTTTTTGATAATATTTCTCACCTAAATAACGGAAAAAAAACAAAAAAAAAGTAATCTGAAATATTTTGGTTTACTGTTTTTGATCATATTTATTACCTAAATAACGGAAAAAAAGAAAAAAAGTTATCTGAAATATTTTGGTTTTCTGTTTTTATCCATTTTTGTGATCTAAATAACAGAAAAACGTAAAAAAAAGTTATCTGAAATATTTTGGTTTTCTGTTTTTGATCATATTTCTCACCTAAATAACGGAAAAAATGAAAAAAAAAATTATCTGAAATATTTTGGTTTTCTGTTTTTGTTCATATTTCTCACCTAAATAACGGAAAAAAAGAAAAAATTGTTATCTGAAATATTTTGGTTTTTCGCTTTTATATATATTTCTCACCTAAATAACGGAAAAAAAGACAAAAAAGTTATCCGGAATATTTTGGTTTTCTGTTTTTGTTCATATTTCTCACTTAAATAACGGAAAAAAAGAAAAAAAAATTTTCTGAAATATTTTGTTTTCTGCTTTTATCCATATTTCTCACCTAAATAACGGAAAAAAAGAAAAAAAAAGTTAGCCAAAAAATTTTGGTTTTATGTTTTTATCCATATTTCTTAATTAAATAACGGAAAAAAGAAAAAAAAAGTTATCTGAAATATATTTGGTTTTCTGTTTTTGTTCATATTTCTCACCTAAATAACAGAAAAAATGAAAAAAAAGTTATCTGAAATAATTTGGTTTTCTGTTTTTATATATATTTCTCACCTAAATAACGGAAAAAAAGAAAAAAAAGTAATCTGAAATATTTTGGTTTTCTGCTTTTAAATATATTTCTCACCTAACTAACGGAAAAAAAGAAAAAAAATTTATCCGAAATATTTTGGTTTTCTGTTTTTGTTCATATTTCTCACCTAAATAACGGAAAATAAGAAAAAGAGTTATTTGAAATATTTTGATTTTCTGTTTTTCGTCATATTTCGCATCCAAATAACGGAAGAAACGAAACAAAAAGTTATCTGAAATATATTGGTTTTCTGTTTTTGAGCATATTTCTCACCTAAATAATGGAAAAAATGAAAAAAAAGTTATTTGAAATATTTTGGTTTTCTGTTTTTATATATATTTCTCACGTAAATAGCGGAGAAAAAGAAAAAAATGTTATCTGAAATATTTTGGTTTTCTGTTTTTATATATATTTCTCACCTAAATAACGGAAAAAAAGAAAAAAAAGTAATGTGAAATATTTTGGTTTTCTGTTTTTGAGCATATTTCTCACCTAAATAACGGAAAAAATGAAAAAAAAGTTATCTGAAATATTTTGGTTTTATGTTTTTATATATATTTCTCACCTAAATAACGGAAAAAATGAAAAAAAAGTTATCTGAAATATTTTGGTTTTCTGTTTTTATATATATTTCTCACCTAAATAACGGAAAAAAAGAAAAAAAATAATCTGAAATATTTTGGTTTTCTGTTTTTGACCATATTTCTCACCTAAATAACGGAAAAAAAGAAAAAAAAGTTATCGGAAATATTTTGGTTTTGTGTTTTTATATATATTTCTCACCTAGGTTAGGTTAGGTTAGGAGTGGCGGTCAGATGACCACGCATAGACCACTACGGGTCCTTAGCGATACCACTGTGTACGGTTATTAAACATTTGACGAGTTGTCACCCATCAGGTCCAGGAAGTTGGTGGCCTCCGCGAATTTGAGAAGAACTCTCAATCCACATTTGGACGCCTCCTCCAGACCTGTGAGGAATGCGGTGCCAAGGAGTTGCAATCTTCTGCGTGCTAGGGCCGGGCAGTAGCACAGAAGATGCTCTAAGGTTTCTTCTTGCCCCGTAACGTTACAGTACCTGCAGAGGCTTGTGTTTATGAGACCCATTCTATGTGCGTGCTTGCCGATCATGCAGTGGCCGGTAGAGATACCTACTGCTTTTCTACAATGTGCGCGTGATAGGTTGAGGATTGTAGCGGTTTTTCTTGCGTCGTACGTGCCCCACATGATTTTTGTTAACCTGCACGTTGTTATTTTATTCCAGCGCAACCTAGCCTGACCTAAGGCCTTGCTTTCGAGATTTCTTTTCTGCGATTGTAGAGAAGGTAGAACACGTTCATGCGTGGCCCCCAAGAGGTTTGCGCCTCTCTTGGCAAGCTTGTCCGCTGTTTCATTGCCTACAATATCACAGTGCCCGGGCACCCAGCACAGCACTACGTTCTTGTTAGTACTTAGTGACTGAAGAGCTAGATGACATTCGAGCACCAGTTTAGATTTAATGTACGCGCTAGCCAGAGCCTTAATGGCGGCTTGACTATCTATGTAGAGGTAAACGTTCTTGCGAGTGTTGACGCAACTACGAGCAGCTTCCGCAGCTTTTTGGATAGCCAAAATTTCCGCTTGGAAGATGCTGCAGTGGTCTGGTAGTCTGTAACTTAGGTTGATCTCAAGTTCCGGAGAGTGTACTGCCGCACCCACTCCAGTGTCCATCTTGGATCCATCCGTGTAGATGTTGGTCGAGTCATCGGGATCTGGGCCTCTATTTGCCCAATATTCCCTGCTTGAAAGATCGATCCCGTATTTGCGACGTAGTGAGAGGAGGGGAATCATGTAATCGGTTTCACCTTTTAGGGTTAGACCGATCCTTGAGTGTCCGAACTCTCTAGAGTTAAGCTGACCTGATTGCTTCAAACGGAGCGCGCCTTTAGCCGCCACACACTTAGCAAATATGTCAACCGGTTCGAGATAGAGTATTGTATTTAGTGCGTCCGAGCATGTGGTTTTCAACGCGCCAGTAATCCCCAGTCCCGCTAGCCTTTGCGTATTTTCGAGTTTAGATCTGTACACTTTTCTCCATGGCCGGCCACCATACTAGGACCCCGTATAGTATTATTGGTCTGACTATGGCTGTGTAGATCCAGCGAGTTAACTCAGGTCTTAGACCCCAGGTTTTTCCAAACATACATTTCCAAGCGTAGAACGCATTGTTCGCTTTGAGCACGCGTTCTTCTATGGTTAAATTCCAGCTTAGTTTGCTGTCCAAAATAAGACCAAGAAATTTAGCCTTTTTGGAGAGCGTTAGAGTAGTGTTGTTCACCTTAGGAACACGGAATTCCGGAATCCTGTATCTCCTTGAAAAGAGCACAAGTTCCGTTTTCTGCGGGTTAACTTTGAGTCCACTGGCCTTTGCCCATTTGCTGAGCTTATCCAGGGCACCTTCAATTAGTTCGCTGAGTGTGTTTAGGTATTTACCTACGGCAAGTACCACCACATCATCCGCGTAAGCAATTAGTTTAACGCCGCTAGTTTGCAGTGTTTTTAGGATTTCGTTTAGAACCAGGTTCCAGAGAAGTGGTGATAGGACCCCGCCTTGTGGTGTGCCACAGGTAACCCTGATGGTAGCGGTAGTGCCCCCCCATTGTGACGTAATTGATCTATTTTTCAGGAGTTCCTCTATCCAACCGCTAACAACTTTGTTTATGCGTGCCGAATTGAGGGCCCTGACAATCGACTCTATCGTGACATTATTGAAAGCCCCCTCTATATCTAGAAAGGCTCCCAAGGTGTATTCTTTGTAGTGAAGGCTTTTTTCAATGACTGAGACTGTCTCGTGAAGAGCCGTCTCGACAGATCTGCCTTTTGTGTACGCGTGTTGAGCCTTGGATAGTACACGAGGGTCTATGCTCTCTTTTATGTACGCATCAAGGACTCTTTCCATATTTTTTAGCATGAAAGAGGTTAAGCTGATTGGCCGATAGTCTTTTGGGTCAGCATGACTTATCTTGCCCGCTTTTGGTATGAAGATAACAGTGGCATCGTTCCATGACTTAGGCACATGGTTAAGCCTTAGGCATCCCTTAAAAATCACCATCATCCATGGGATCACCAGAGCAGCTGCTTTCTGCAGCATGGCCGGTATTATTCCGTCCGGACCCGGTGACTTGTAAGGGTCGAAAGTGCTTACCGCCCAGCATAAACGGTTCCTAGTAAGTAAGTTGGGATCGAGTTTTATCCGATTTGTTTTCGTGGTTTTTGGATCGACCATTTGTCCAGACAGATTGGTACAGCCCGGAAAGTGAGCTTCCAGAAGAACCTCCAACGTTTCTTTACTGTCCTCTGTCCAGGATCCGTTCGATCTTTTCAGAAGTGCCGATTGAGTAGGTGCTTTTTTTAGAATCTTGCTGAGCCTGGCTGTCTCAGAGGTATTCTCCATATCATTGCAGAATTTCCTCCAGCTCATTCTCTCCGCGATTCTGAGTTCTTTCTTAAAGGATTTTAGGTTGGCCTTGTACTCAACCCATAAACCCGGATCGTTACTGCGTTTTGCCTGAGCAAACGATTTGTGGACCTTGTCGCGTACGTTTTTCAGGTTTTTATTCCACCAGGGTGGAGAGGTGTTACTAGAGGGTTTACTAAGAGGGCAGGCTTGTTCAAAACTTGCTCTCAGAGTTTTGGTGAGAAATTGGACAGTAGCTTCCAGAGTTTGTACATTCCAGATAGCTACAGGACATTTGTTTGCGAGTTTTAGCTCAACCAGTTCCACATACAGATCCCAGTTTGTTTTAGCCGGATTTCTGAATGGTTTGGGAGTACTATTAGATTTAAAGTTTATATCAAACCTTATGTACCTGTGGTCTGACATTGATGGTTTCTCTAACACCATCCAATTGTCAAGGATACAGGTATCATTGTCTGAGTAGAGGGTGATGTCCAGAACATTTTCACTGGTCGGGCCTATATACGTTGATACATTACCCCGATTGGCTATTGATAAGTTGGAGCATAAAATGTAATTAAGTAGTAACTCACCCCTTGTATTGACATCTTTACTGCCCCAGATCTTGTGATGAGCGTTTGCGTCACCTCCAACCACAAGGTTGTGCTTTTTTGTCGAAGCATCATCCACTAGTGTTTGAAGTTCCGACGGCGGTGATTCCCTGTCATGCGCCATGTAAGCTGATGCGATGAGGAGTGGTTTTTGACCGTCACTGCCTTCACACAGGGCCACCGTTAAGTCGGTCGTGCTGTAATTAGACTTTAGAAAGATATTAAGGTTCTTTTTGGCCAATATGGCTGAACGTTTCTTACCTTCTTGTTGTGAGTGTAATAGTTTGTATTTGCGTGACGCTAGTCCCTTGATATCTCCTTTGCCGGAGATCCACGGCTCCTGTATAAGCGCCACGTCATAGTTCCCTTCTTCGAGGGTTAGGAGTAGTTCAGCCGAAGCTGAGCTACTGTGGTGTAAGTTGTTCTGAATCACTCGCAACATCCAGTGGTGCTGCAATCTGATCAGTGGGGACCGGAGCGACGTCTAGTTCCATGCTAGCACTTAGACTGTCCACTTCCGGCCCCAGAGTGATGTTGGCTGTGGCTGCGGAGATCAGACCTAGGTCTTTCTCCACCTCCAGATTCTCCAGCGTGTTGTGGTTTTCATCGTTTGGTCGACGCTTCTTGAGACGCAGAAAAACACTGTCCACATCCCCAAACCATCTTACCAAACCTAGGGTACAATATATCTTCCGCTTCTTTATTGATTTGGAGGATAAATTGTTGTCCACCATCCACAGCTACCGGTTCACAAACCTTCAGTATCTTCCAGTCGCTGGAGGGTACATCCGGATTTTGCCTCTGCAGTAGTCTGAGGGTGCTTTCAGGTGGGAGTACTCTTGGGATTAGCACTTTAGCATTCGGAATTGATGGAATCTCCGATCTATCCACTATGGCTAATTCCGCGTTATTCCAGGTGCCTTTGAGGAGCGGAACCGTCCTCTTGCACCATTCGAGAGTGTCGAGATCTTTGCATTTGATCATCTTAACGTCTCTGAGCCAGCCTGCTCCATCAAACGTTGGCATAACTTGGTCAGTCTCGGTTAAGTTGATCATCTCTTCCAGTAGCTTCATCTCCACAATTTTCCACCTTTCCAAGGACATACGTCCAAGGGGATCACTGCGGTCAATTAAAGCAACCAGAAGTTGATTCTTCAGCATGTCCGCCATCGTAGGTGCCGTCTTGCCGGTATTTTGTTTTTGTTTCTTCGGCAAGTCCGCCATTGAAGATACCGTCTTGCTGGTGTTGGTTCTGAGAGCAGAGGGACCACCTTGTGGAATGCAGCTGCGCGGCTTTTTCTGAGTCGCTGGTGATCTTTCCTCAGCAGATCTCAGACGCTTCTTCTCAGACAGCTTACCACTGGTGATCTCCTCTACTATGTTGAAGAAGGCTGGGTCCTTTGCACTGCAACCTTTCTTCTTTTCAAAGTGAGCTCTGCTTTCAGCAATCACTCCTCTTGCCCACGTCAAATCCACCGACTCTTTGGTCGTGAGGTCCGACTTATGACCAAGATTTGCTTCAAGCTTCAGCGCCGCCCTGTATTTAGCAAGAGCTTGCCTGCCCACCCGTGTTGGTCTGGGTCTGGAGGTACTAGGCCTTCCGGTATCCATACCAACCCTTGGTGAGCGAAGCAGCTCCTCTTCGTCGTGGCTGAAAAGAGATGATTTGGCACTTTCCTGATCAGAGTGATCGGCAGTGTCCGTTAGTAAATGTATGCCAGTATCTAGACCACTAGTACAGCCTGACAAGCTCGCCGTACTAGTTGTGGAGTCAGTAGTTATACTACTAACACGACCTGCTCCAATCATCGTGTTAGAAGGGTTACCTGTGAGGCTACTGGCGACATGAGGTTTTACCCCCATGCCACTGCCGAAGTTCGCAGCCACGACCTCCTCCGACAGTTGTACTGATATCCCAGTACGCTTTTTTATCTTTATCGTTGACCATGTTCATTCCGTTTTCAGGGTCCTCTTGGTTTCAGTACCTTCATCAATCTTCTGACCTTTGTGGCATGGTTGGACCTACCGAGAATGTTGCCATTCCCCCCACCATAGCTCAGAAGATCTCCGGTCCTTACTCAAGCCCCCCCACCACGTCAAGGTGAGGACCCACAGGGGGGATTTCTCACCTAGAAAAAAAAAAAGTAATCTGAAATATTTTGGTTTTCTGTTTTTGAGCATATTTCTCACCTAAATAACGGAAAAAAATGAAAAAAAAAAAAGTTATCTGAAATATTTTGGTTTTCTGTTTTTATATATATTTCTCACCTAAATATATATTTCTCACCTAGCGGAAAAAGCGGAATAAAAGTTATCTGATATATTTTGGTTTTCTGTTTTTGTTCATATTTCTCACTTAAATAACGGAAAAAAAGAAAAAAAAGTTATCTGAAATATTTTTGTTTTCTGCTTTTAAATATATTTCGCACCTAAATAAAGGAAAAAATAAAAAAAAAGTTATCTGCAATATTTTGGTTTTCTGTTTTTGTTCATATTTCTCACTTAAATAACGGAAAAAAAGAAAAAATAGTTATCTGATATATTTTGGTTTCCTGTTTTTGATCATATTTCTCACCTAAATAACGAAAAAAAAAACAAAAAAAAGTTATCTGAAATATTTTGGTTTTCTGGTTTTGTTCATATTTCTCACTTAAATAACGGAAAAAAAGAACAAAATGTTATCTGAAATATTTTGGTTTTCTGTTTTTATATATATTTCTCACCTAAATAACGGAAAAAAAGAAAAAAAAAGTAATCTGAAAAATTTTGTTTTTTTGTTTTTGATCATATTTCGCACCTAAATAACGGAAAAAATGAAAAAAAAGTTATCTGAAATATTTTGGTTTTCTGTTTTTGATCATATTTCTCACCTAAATAACGGAAAATAAGAAAAAAAACGTTAATAGAAATATTTTGGTTTTCTGTGTTTGTTCATATTTCTAACTTAAATAACGGAAAAAAAGAAAAAAAGTTATCAGAAATATTTTGGTTTTCTGCTTTTATCCATATTTCTAACTTAAAAAAAGGAAAAAAAGAAAAAAAAGTTATCTGAAATATTTTGGTTTTCTGTTTTTGATCATATTTCTCCCCTAAATAACGGAAAAAAGAAAAAAAAGTTATCTGAAGTATTTTGGTTTTCTATTTTTGATCATATTTCTCACCTAAATAACGGAGAAAAAGAAAAAAAAGTTATCTGAAATAATTTGGTTTTCTGTTTTTGATAATATTTCTCACCTAAATAACGGAAAAAAAACAAAAAAAAAGTTATCTGAAATATTTTGGTTTTCTGTTTTTGATCATATTTCTCACCTAAATAACGGAAAATAAGAAAAAAAAACGTTAATAGAAATATTTTGGTTTTCTATGTTTGTTCATATTTCTAACTTAAATAACGGAAAAAAAGAAAAAAAGTTATCAGAAATATTTTGGTTTTCTGTTTTTGATCATATTTCTCACCTAAATAACGGTAAAAAGAAAAAAGGTTATCTGAAATATTTTGGTTTTCTGCTTTTGTTCATATTTCTCATCTAAATAACGGAAAAAAGAAAAAATAGTTATCAGAATATTTTGGTTTTCTCTTTTTATCCATATTTCTAACTTAAATAAAGGAAAAAAAGAAAAAAAAGTTATCTGAAATATTTTGGTTTTCTGTTTTTGTTCATATTTATCACCTAAATAACGGAAAAAAAAATGTTATCCGAAATATTTTAGTTTTCTATTTTTATATATATTTCTCACTTAAATAACGGAAAAAAAGAAAAAAAAGTTATCTGAAATATTTGGGTTTTCTGTTTTTATCCATTTTTCTGACCTAAATAACAGAAAAACGTAAAAAAAAGTTATCTGAAATATTTTGGTTTTCTGTTTTTGATCATATTCCTCACCTAAATAACTGAAAAAATGAAAAAAAAAATTTTTCTGAAATATTTTGGTTTTCTGTTTTTGTTCATATTTCTCACCTAAACAACGGAAAAAAAGAAAAAAAATTTATCTGAAATATTTTGGTTTTCTGTTTTTGGTCATATTTCTTACCTAAATAACGGAAAAAATGAAAAAAAAGTTATCTGAAATATTTTGGTTTTCTGTTTTTGTTCATATTTCTCACCTAAATAACGGAAAAAAAAAAAAAAAATTTATCTGAAATATTTTGGTTTTTTGCTTTTATATATATTTTTCACCTAAATAACGGAAAAAAGACAAAAAAGTTATCCGAAATATTTTGGTTTTCTATTTTTGTTCATATTTCTCACTTAAATAACGGAAAAAAAGAAAACATTTTTTTCTGAAATATTTTGTTTTCCGCTTTTATCCATATTTCTCACCTAAATAACGGAAAAAAAGAAAAAAAAAGTTATCCAAAAAATTTTGGTTTTCTGTTTTTATCCATATTGCTTAATTAA
The DNA here is from genome assembly GCA_963932195.1 of Empis livida. NCBI lineage: Eukaryota > Metazoa > Arthropoda > Insecta > Diptera > Empididae > Empis > Empis livida. Next base: position 18,723,138 of record OZ010648.1, read on the forward strand.
ATAACGGAAAAAAGAAAAAAAAAGTTATCTGAAATATTTTGGTTTTCTGTTTTTGTTCATATTTCTCACCTAAATAACGGAAAATAAGAAAAAGAGTTATTTGAAATATTTTGATTTTCTGTTTTTGGTCATATTTCGCATCCAAATAACGGAAAAAAAGAAACAAAAAGTTATCTGAAATATATTGGTTTTCTGTTTTTGAGCATATTTCTCACCTAAATAACGGAAAAAAAGAAAAAAATGTTATTTGAAATATTTTGGTTTTCTGTTTTTATATATATTTCTCACCTAAATAACGGAAAAAAAGAAAAAAAAGTAATCTGAAATATATTGGTTTTCTGTTTTTGAGCATATTTCTCACCTATATAACGGAAAAAAAGAAAAAAAAGTTATCTGAAATATTTTGGTTTTCTGTTTTTATATATATTTCTCACCTAGAAAAAAAAGTAATCTGAAATATTTTGGTTTTCTGTTTTTGAGCATATATCTCACCTAAATAACGGAAAAAATGAAAAAAAAGTTATCTGAAATATTTTGGTTTTCTGTTTTTATATATATTTCTCACCTAAATATATATTTCTCACCTACGGGAAAAAGCGGAAAAAAAGTTATCTGAAATATTTTGGTTTTCTGTTTTAGTTCATATTTCTTACTTAAATAACGGAAAAAAAGAAAAAATAGTTATCTGATATATTTTGGTTTTCTGTTTTTATATATATTTCTCACCTAAATAGCGGAAAAAGAAAAAAGTTATCTAAAAATTTTGGTTTTCTGTTCTTATCCATATTTCTTAATTAAATAACGGAAAAAAGAAAAAATAGTTCTCAGAAATATTTTGGTTTTCTCTTTTTATCCATATTTCTAACTTAAATAACGGATAAAAATAAAAAAAAGTTATCTGAAATATTTTGGTTTTTTATTTTTATCCATTTTTCTGACCTAAAGAACAAAAAAAATTAAAAAAAAGTTATCTGAAATATGTTGGTTCTGTTTTTGTTCATATTTCTCACCTAAATAACGGAAAAAAAGAAAAAAAAGTTATCTAAAAAATTTTGGTTTTTTTTTTTATCCATATTTCTTAATTAAATAACGGAAAAAAGAAAAAAGAGTTATCAGAAATATTTTGATTTTCTCTTTTTATCCATATTTCTACCGTAAATAACGGAAAAAAAGAAAAAAAAGTTATCTGAAATATTTTGGTTTTCTATTTTTATCCATTTTTCTGACCTAAATAACAAAAAAAATGAAAAAAAAGTTATCTGAAATATTTCGGTTTCCTGTTTTTGTTCATATTTCTCACCTAAATAACGGAAAAAAGAAAAAAAAGTTATCTGAAATATTTTGGTTTCCTGTTTTTGTTCATATTTCTCACCTAAATAAAGGAAAATAGGAAAAAAAGTTATCTGAAATATTTTGGTTTTCTGGTTTTATCTATTTTTCTGACCGAAATAAATAACGGCAAAAAAGAAAACAAATGTTATCTGAAATAGTTTGTTTTCCTGTTTTTATCCATATTTCTCACTTAAATAATGGAAAAAAAGTTATCTGAAATATTTTGGTTTTCTGTTTTTGTTCATATTTCTCACCTAAATAACGGAAAAAAGAAAAAAAAGTTATCTGAAATAGTTTGGTTTCCTGTTTTTGTTCATATTTCTCACTTAAATAAAGGAAAATAGAAAAAAAAGTTATCTGAAATATTTTGGTTTTCTGGTTTTATCCATTTTTCTGACCTAAGTAACGGAAAAAATGAAAAAAACAGTTATCTGAAATATTTTGGTTTTCTGTTTTTTTTTCATATTTCTCATCTAAATAACGGAAAACAGAAAAAAAGTTATCTGAAATATTTTGGTTTTCTGTTTTTGTTCATATTTCTCACCTAAATAACGGAAAAAAAGAAGAAAATGTTATCTGAAATATTTTGGTTTTCTGCTTTTAAATATATTTCTCACCTAAATAACGGAAAAAAAGAAAAAAAAGTTATTTGAAATATATTGGTTTTCTGTTTTTGTTCATATTTCTTACTTAAATAACGGAAAAAAAGAAAAAATAGTTATCTGATATATTTTGGTTTTCTGTTTTTATATATATTTCTCACCTAAATAGCGGAAAAAGAAAAAAGTTATCTAAAAATTTTGGTTTTCTGTTCTTATCCATATTTCTTAATTAAATAACGGAAAAAAGAAAAAAAAAAGTTATCTGAAATATTTTGGTTTTTTATTTTTATCCATTTTTCTGACCTAAAGAACAAAAAAAAATTAAAAAAAAGTTATCTGAAATATTTTGGTTTTCTGGTTTTGTTCATATTTCTCACTTAAATAACGGAAAAAAAGAACAAAATGTTATCTGAAATATTTTGGTTTTCTGTTTTTATATATATTTCTCACCTAAATAACGGAAAAAAAGAAAAAAAAAGTAATCTGCAAAATTTTGTTTTTTTGTTTTTGATCATATTTCTCACCTAAATAACGGAAAAAATGAAAAAAAAGTTATCTGAAATATTTTGGTTTTCTGTTTTTGATCATATTTCTCACCTAAATAACGGAAAATAAGAAAAAAAACGTTAATAGAAATATTTTGGTTTTCTGTGTTTGTTCATATTTCTAACTTAAATAATGGAAAAAAAGAAAAAAAAGTTATCTGAAATATTTTGGTTTTCTGTTTTTGATCATATTTCTCCCCTAAATAACGGAAAAAAGAAAAAAAAGTTATCTGAAGTATTTTGGTTTTCTATTTTTGATCATATTTCTCACCTAAATAACGGAGAAAAAGAAAAAAAAGTTATCTGAAATAATTTGGTTTTCTGTTTTTGATAATATTTCTCAACTAAATAACGGAAAAAAAACAAAAAAAAAGTTATCTGAAATATTTTGGTTTTCTGTTTTTGATCATATTTCTCACCTAAATAACGGAAAATAAGAAAAAAAACATTAATAGAAATATTTTGGTTTTCTGTGTTTGTTCATATTTCTAACTTAAATAACGGAAAAAAAGAAAAAAAGTTATCAGAAATATTTTGGTTTTCTGTTTTTGATCATATTTCTCACCTAAATAACAGAAAAAAAGAAAAAAGGTTATCTGAAATATTTTGGTTTTCTGCTTTTATCCATATTTCTCACCTAAATAACGGAAAAAAGAAAAAATAGTTATCAGAAATATTTTGGTTTTCTCTTTTTATCCATATTTCTAACTTAAATAAAGGAAAAAAAGGAAAAAAGTTATCTGAAATATTTTGGTTTTCTGTTTTTGTTCATATTTATCACCTAAATAACGGAAAAAAAATGTTATCCGAAATATTTTAGTTTTCTATTTTTATATATATTTCTCACTTAAATAACGGAAAAAAAGAAAAAAAAGTTATCTGAAATATTTGGGTTTTCTGTTTTTATCCATTTTTCTGACCTAAATAACAGAAAAACGTAAAAAAAAGTTATCTGAAATATTTTGGTTTTCTGTTTTTGATCATATTCCTCACCTAAATAACTGAAAAAATGAAAAAAAAATTTTTCTGAAATATTTTGGTTTTCTGTTTTTGTTCATATTTCTCACCTAAACAACGGAAAAAAAGAAAAAAAATTTATCTGAAATATTTTGGTTTTCCTGTTTTTATCCATATTTCTCCCTAAATAATGCGAAAAAAGAGAGAAAAAAGTAGTGTAAAATATATTGGATTTCTGTTTGTATCTATAATTCTCACCGAAATAACGGAAAAAAAGAAAAAAATGGTATTTGAAATATATTGGTTTTCTGTTTTTATCCATATTTCTAACTTTAATAACGGAAAAAAAGAAAAAAAGTTATCTGAAGTATTTTGGTTTTCTGTTTTTGTTCATATTTCTCACTTAAATAACGGAAAAAAAAAATTATCTGAAATATTTTGGTTTTCTGCTTCGATCCATATTTCTCACCTAAATAACGGAAAAAAAAAAAAAGTTATCTAAAAAATTTTGGTTTTTTTTTTATCCATATTTCTTAATTAAATAACGGAAAAAAGAAAAAAGAGTTATCAGAAATATTTTGATTTTCTCTTTTTATCCATATTTCTACCGTAAATAACGGAAAAAAAGAAAAAAAAGTTATCTGAAATATTTTGGTTTTCTATTTTTATCCATTTTTCTGACCTAAATAACAAAAAAAATGAAAAAAAAGTTATCTGAAATATTTCGGTTTCCTGTTTTTGTTCATATTTCTCACCTAAATAACGGAAAAAAGAAAAAAAAGTTATCTGAAATATTTTGGTTTCCTGTTTTTGTTCATATTTCTCACCTAGAAAAAAAAGTAATCTGAAATATTTTGGTTTTCTGTTTTTGAGCATATTTCTCACCTAAATAACGGAAAAAATGAAAAAAAAGTTATCTGAAATATTTTGGTTTTCTGTTTTTATATATATTTCTCACCTAAATATATATTTCTCACCTACGGGAAAAAGCGGAAAAAAAGTTATCTGAAATATTTTGGTTTTCTGTTTTTGTTCATATTTCTCAATTAAATAACGGAAAAAAAAAAAATTATTTGAAATATTTTGGTTTTCTGCTTTTAAATATATTTCTCACCTAAATAACGGAAAAAATAAAAAAAAAAGTTATCTGAAATATTTTGGTTTTCTGTTTTTGTTCATATTTCTCACCTAAATAACGGAAAAAAAGAAGAAAATGTTATCTGAAATATTTTGGTTTTCTGCTTTTAAATATATTTCTCACCTAAATAACGGAAAAAAAGAAAAAAAAGTTATCTGAAATATTTTGGTTTTCTGTTTTAGTTCATATTTCTTACTTAAATAACGGAAAAAAAGAAAAAATAGTTATCTGATATATTTTGGTTTTCTGTTTTTATATATATTTCTCACCTAAATAGCGGAAAAAGAAAAAAGTTATCTAAAAATTTTGGTTTTCTGTTCTTATCCATATTTCTTAATTAAATAACGGAAAAAAGAAAAAATAGTTCTCAGAAATATTTTGGTTTTCTCTTTTTATCCATATTTCTAACTTAAATAACGGATAAAAATAAAAAAAAGTTATCTGAAATATTTTGGTTTTTTATTTTTATACATTTTTCTGACCTAAAGAACAAAAAAAATTACAAAAAAGTTATCTGAAATATGTTGGTTCTGTTTTTGTTCATATTTCTCACCTAAATAACGGAAAAAAGAAAAAAAAGTTATCTGAAATAGTTTGGTTTCCTGTTTTTGTTCATATTTCTCACTTAAATAAAGGAAAATAGAAAAAAAAATTATCTGAAATATTTTGGCTTTCTGATTTTATCCATTTTTCTGACCTAAATAACGGCAAAAAAGAAAAAAAAGTTATCTGAAATAGTTTGTTTTCCTGTTTTTATCCATATTTCTCCCTAAATAATGCGAAAAAAGAGAGAAAAAAGTAGTGTAAAATATATTGGATTTCTGTTTGTATCTATAATTCTCACCGAAATAACGGAAAAAAAGAAAAAAATGTTATTTGAAATATATTGGTTTTCTGTTTTTATCCATATTTCTAACTTTAATAACGGAAAAAAAGAAAAAAAGTTATCTGAAGTATTTTGGTTTTCTGTTTTTGTTCATATTTCTCACTTAAATAACGGAAAAAAAAAATTATCTGAAATATTTTGGTTTTCTGCTTCTTTCCATATTTCTCACCTAAATAACGGAAAAAAAAACAAAGTTAACTAAAAAATTTTGGTTTTTTTTTTATCCATATTTCTTAATTAAATAACGGAAAAAAGAAAAAAGAGTTATCAGAAATATTTTGATTTTCTCTTTTTATCCATATTTCTACCGTAAATAACGGAAAAAAAGAAAAAAAAGTTTCTGACCTAAATAACAAAAAAAATGAAAAAAAAGTTATCTGAAATATTTCGGTTTCCTGTTTTTGTTCATATTTCTCACCTAAATAACGGAAAAAAGAAAAAAAAGTTATCTGAAATATTTTGGTTTCCTGTTTTTGTTCATATTTCTCACCTAAATAAAGGAAAATAGGAAAAAAAGTTATCTGAAATATTTTGGTTTTCTGGTTTTATCTATTTTTCTGACCTAAATAAATAACGGCAAAAAAGAAAACAAATGTTATCTGAAATAGTTTGTTTTCCTGTTTTTATCCATATTTCTCACTTAAATAATGGAAAAAAAGTTATCTGAAATATTTTGGTTTTCTGTTTTTGTTAATATTTCTCACCTAAATAACGGAAAAAAGAAAAAAAAGTTATCTGAAATAGTTTGGTTTCCTGTTTTTGTTCATATTTCTCGCTTAAATAAAGGAAAATAGAAAAAAAAGTTATCTGAAATATTTTGGTTTTCTGGTTTTATGCATTTTTCTGACGTAAATAACGGAAAAAATGAAAAAGCAGTTATCTGAAATATTTTGGTTTTCTGTTTTTGTTCATATTTCTCACCTAAATAACGGAAAACAGAAAAAAAGTTATCTGAAATATTTTGGTTTTCTGTTTTTGTTCATATTTCTCACCTAAATAACGGAAAAAAAGAAGAAAATGTTATCTGAAATATTTTGGTTTTCTGCTTTTAAATATATTTCTCACCTAAATAATGGAAAAAAAGAAAAAAAAGTTATTTGAAATATTTTGGTTTTCTGTTTTTGTTCATGTTTCTTACTTAAATAACGGAAAAAAAGAAAAAATAGTTATCTGATATATTTTGGTTTTCTGTTTTTATATATATTTCTCACCTAAATAGCGGAAAAAGAAAAAAGTTATCTAAAAATTTTGGTTTTCTGTTCTTATCCATATTTCTTAATTAAATAACGGAAAAAAGAAAAAAAAAGTTATCAGAAATATTTTGGTTTTCTCTTTTTATCCATATTTCTAACTTAAATAACGGAAAAAAAGAAAAAAAAAGTTATCTGAAATATTTTGTTTTTCTATTTTTATTCATTTTTCTGACCTAAATAACAAAAAAAATTAAAAAAAAGTTATCTGAAATATGTTGGTTCTGTTTTTGTTCATATTTCTCACCTAAATAACGGAAAAAAGAAAAAAAAGTTATCTGAAATAGTTTGGTTTCCTGTTTTTGTTCATATTTCTCACTTAAATAAAGGAAAATAGGAAAAAAAGTTATCTGAAATATTTAGTTTTTCTGGTTTTATCCATTTTTCTGACCTAAATAACGGCAAAAAAGAAAAAAAATTATCTGAAATAGTTTGTTTTCCTGTTTTTATCCATATTTCTCCCTCAATAACGGGAAAAAAGAGAGAAAAAAGTAGTGTAAAATATTTTGGTTTTCTGTTTGTATTCATAATTCTCACCGAAATAACGGAAAAAAAGAAAAAAATGTTATTTGAAATATATTGGTTTTCTGTTTTTATCCATATTTCTAACTTTAATAACGGAAAAAAAGAAAAAAAAGTTATCTGAAGTATTTTGGTTTTCTGTTTTTGTTCATATTTCTCACTTAAATAATGCCAAAAAAAAATTATCTGAAATATTTTGGTTTTCTGCTTCTATCCATATTTCTCACCTAAATAACGGAAAAAAAAAAACAAAGTTATCTAAAAAATTTTGGTTTTTTGTTTTTATCCATATTTCTTAATTAAATAACGGAAAAAAGAAAAAAAAGTTATCAGAAATATTTTGGTTTTCTCTTTTTATCCATATTTCTAACTTAAATAACAGAAAAAAAGAAAAAAAAGTTATCTGAAATATTTTGGTTTCCTGTTTTTGTTCATATTTCTCACCTAAATAACGGAAAAAAGAAAAAAAAGTTATCTGAAATATTTTGGTTTCCTGTTTTTGTTCATATTTCTCACGTAAATAAAGGAAAATAGGAAAAAAAGTTATCTGAAATATTTTGGTTTTCTGGTTTAATCTATTTTTCTGACCTAAATAACGGCAAAAAAGAAAAAAAAGTTATCTGAAATAGTTTGGTTTTCTGTTTTTATCCATATTTCTCCCTAAATAACGGGAAAAAAGAGAGAAAAAAGTAGTGTAAAATATTTTGGTTTTCTGTTTGTATCTATAATTCTCACCGAAATAACGGAAAAAAAGAAAAAAATGTTATTTGAAATATATTGGTTTTCTGTTTTTATCCATATTTCTAACTTTAATAACGGAAAAAAAGAAAAAAAAGTTATCTGAAGTATTTTGGTTTTCTGTTTTTGTTCATATTTCTCACTTTAATAACGGGAAAAAAAAAATTATCTGAAATATTTTGGTTTTCTGCTTCTATCTATATTTCTCACCTAAATAACGGAAAAAAAAACAAAGTTATCTAAAAAATTTTGGTTTTTTGTTTTTATCCATATTTCTTAATTAAATAACGGAAAAAAGAAAAAGAAGTTATCAGAAATATTTTGGTTTTCTCTTTTTATCCATATTTCTAACTTAAATAACGGAAAAAAAGAAAAAAAAGTTATCTGAAATATTTTGGTTTTCTATTTTTATCCATTTTTCTGACCTAAATAACAAAAAAAATGAAAAAAAAGTTATCTGAAATATTTTGGTTTTCTGTTTTTGTTCATATTTCTCACCTAAATAACGGAAAAAAGAAAAAAAAGTTATCTGAAATATTTTGGTTTCCTGTTTTTGTTCATATTTCTCACCTAAATAAAGGAAAATAGGAAAAAAGTTATCTGAAATATTTTGGTTTTCTGGTTTTATCTATTTTTCTGACCTAAATAAATAACGGCAAAAAAGAAAACAAATGTTATCTGAAATAGTTTGTTTTCCTGTTTTTATCCATATTTCTCACTTAAATAATGGAAAAAAAGTTATCTGAAATATTTTGGTTTTCTGTTTTTGTTCATATTTCTCACCTAAATAACGGAAAAAAGAAAAAAAAGTTATCTGAAATAGTTTGGTTTCCTGTTTTTGTTCATATTTCTCGCTTAAATAAAGGAAAATAGAAAAAAAAGTTATCTGAAATATTTCGGTTTTCTGGTTTTATCCTTTTTTTCTGACCTAAATAACTGAAAAAATGAAAAAACAGTTATCTGAAATATATTGGTTTTCTGTTTTTGTTCATATTTCTCACCTAAATAACGGAAAACAGAAAAAAAGTTATCTGAAATATTTTGGTTTTCTGTTTTTGTTCATATTTCTCACCTAAATAACGGAAAAAAAGAAGAAAATGTTATCTGAAATATTTTGATTTTGTGCTTTTAAATATATTTCTCACCTAAATAACGGAAAAAAAGAAAAAAAAGTTATTTGAAATATTTTGGTTTTCTGTTTTTGTTCATATTTCTTACTTAAATAACGGAAAAAAAGAAAAAATAGTTATCTGATATATTTTGGTTTTCTGTTTTTATATATATTTCTCACCTAAATAGCGGAAAAAGAAAAAAGTTATCTAAAAATTTTGGTTTTCTGTTCTTATCCATATTTCTTAATTAAATAACGGAAAAAAGAAAAAAAAAGTTATCAGAAATATTTTGGTTTTCTCTTTTTATCCATATTTCTAACTTAAATAACGGAAAAAAAGAAAAAAAAGTTATCTGAAATATTTTGGTTTTCTATTTTTATCCATTTTTCTGACCTAAATAACAAAAAAAATTAAAAAAAAGTTATCTGAAATATGTTGGTTCTGTTTTTGTTCATATTTCTCACCTAAATAACGGAAAAAAGAAAAAAAAGTTATCTGAAATAGTTTGGTTTCCTGTTTTTGTTCATATTTCTCACTTAAATAAAGGAAAATAGGAAAAAAGTTATCTGAAATATTTAGTTTTTCTGGTTTCATCCATTTTTCTGACCTAAATAACGGCAAAAAAGAAAAAAAAGTTATCTGAAATAGTTTGTTTTCCTGTTTTTATCCATATTTCTCCCTCAATAACGGGAAAAAAGAGAGAAAAAAGTAGTGTAAAATATTTTGGTTTTCTGTTTGTATTCATAATTCTCACCGAAATAACGGAAAAAAAGAAAAAAATGTTATTTGAAATATATTGGTTTTCTGTTTTTATCCATATTTCTAACTTTAATAACGGAAAAAAAGAAAAAAAAGTTATCTGAAGTATTTTGGTTTTCTGTTTTTGTTCATATTTCTCACTTAAATAACGGAAAAAAAAAATTATCTGAAATATTTTGGTTTTCTGCTTCTATCCATATTTCTCACCTAAATAACGGAAAAAAAAAAACAAAGTTATCTAAAAAATATTTGTTTTTTGTTTTTATCCATATTTCTTAATTAAATAACGGAAAAAAGAAAAAAAAAGTTAACAGAAATATTTTGGTTTACTCTTTTTATCCATATTTCTAACTTAAATAACAGAAAAAAAGAAAAAAAAGTTATCTGAAATATTTTGGTTTCCTGTTTTTGTTCATATTTCTCACCTAAATAACGGACAAAAGAAAAAAAAGTTATCTGAAATATTTTGGTTTCCTGTTTTTGTTCATATTTCTCACGTAAATAAAGGAAAATAGGAAAAAAAGTAATCTGAAATATTTTGGTTTTCTGGTTTTATCTATTTTTCTGACCTAAATAAATAACGGCAAAAAAGAAAACAAATGTTATCTGAAATAGTTTGTTTTCCTGTTTTTATCCATATTTCTCACTTAAATAATGGAAAAAAAAGTTATCTGAAATATTTTGGTTTTCTGTTTTTGTTCATATTTCTCACCTAAATAACGGAAAAAAGAAAAAAAAGTTATCTGAAATAGTTTGGTTTCCTGTTTTTGTTCATATTTCTCACCTAAATAACGGAAAAAAAGAAAAAAATGTTATCTGAAATATTTTGGTGTTCTGTTTTTATATATATTTCTCACCTAAATAGCGGAAAAAAAGAATAAAAAGTAATCTGAAAAATTTTGGTTTTCTGTTTTTGAGCATATTTCTCACCTACATAACGGAAAAAATAAAAAAAAAATTATCTGAAATATTTTGGTTTTCTCTTTTTATATATATTTCTCACCTAAATAGCGGAAAAATGCGGAAAAAAAGTTATCTGAAATATTTTGGTTTTCTCTCTTTATCCATATTTCTAACTTAAATAACGGAAAAAAAGAAAAAAAAGTTATCTGAAATATTTTGGTTTTCTATTTTTGTCCATTTTTCTGACCTAAATAACAAAAAAAATGAAAAAAAAGTTATCTGAAATATTTTGGTTTCCTGTTTTTGTTCATATTTCTCACCTAAATAACGGAAAAAAGAAAAAAAAGTTATCTGAAATATTTTGGTTTCCTGTTTTTGTTCATATTTCTGACGTAAATAAAGGAAAATAGAAAAAAAAGTTATCTGAAATATTTTGGTTTTCTGGTTTTATCCATTTTTCTGACCTAAATAACGGAAAAAATGAAAAAAAAGTTATCTGAAATATTTTGGTTTTCTGTTTTTGTTCATATTTCTCACTTAAATAACGGAAAAAAAGAAAAAAAAGTTATCTGCTGAAATATTTCGGTTTTCTGTTTTTATCTATATTTCTCACCTAAATAACGGAAAACAGAAAAAAAGTTATCTGAAATATTTTGGTTTTCTGTTTTTGTTCATATTTTGCACCCAAATAAGTGAAAAAATAAAAAAAAATTTATATGAAATATTTTGGCGTTCTGTTTTTAGGAATATTCCTCACCTAAATAACGGAAAAAAGAAAAAAAAAGTTGTCTGAAATATTTTGGTTTGCTGTTTGTATCTATAATTCTAACTGAAATAACGGAAAAAAAGAAAAAAATGTTATTTGAAATATATTGGTTTTCTGTTTTTATCCATATTTCTAACTTAAATAACGGAAAAAAAGTTATCTGAAATAGTTTGGTTTTCTGTTTTTATCCATTTTTCTGACATAAATAACGGAAAAATTAAAAAAAGTTATCTCAAATATTTTGGTGTTCTGTTTTTGATAATATTTCTCCCCTAAATAGCGGAAAAAAAGAAAAAAATGTTATCTGAATTATTTTGGTTTTCTGTTTTTATATATATTTCTCACCTAAATAGCGGAAAAAGCGGAAAAAAACTTATCTGAAATATTTTGGTTTTCTGTTTTTGTTCATATTGCTCACCTAAATAACGGAAAAAAGAAAAAAAGTTATCTGAAATATTTTGGTTTTCTGTTTTTATATATATTTCTCACCTAAATAACGAAAAAAAAGAAAAAAAAGGTATCTGAAATATTTTGGTTTTCTGTTTTTGTTAATATTTCTCACCTAAATAACGGAGAAAAAGAAAAAAATGTTATCTGAAATATTTTGGTGTTCTGTTTTTATATATATTTCTCACCTAAATAACGGAAAAAAAGAATAAAAAGTAATCTGAAATATTTTGGTTTTCTGTTTTTGAGCATATTTCTCACCTACATAACGGAAAAAATGAAAAAAAGTTATCTGAAATATTTTGGTTTTCTCTTCTTATATATATTTCTCACCTAAATAGCGGAAAAAGCGGAAAAAAAGTTATCTGAAATATTTTGGTTTTCTGTTTTTGTTCATATTTGTCACTTAAATAACGGACAAAAAGAAAAAAAAAGTTATTTGAAATATTTTGGTTTTCTGTTTTTGATCATCTTTCTTACCTAAATCACGGGAAAAATAAAAAAAAAGTTATCTGAATTATTTTGGTTTTCTGTTTTTGTTCATATTTCTCACCTAAATGACGTAAAAAAAAAAAAATGTTATATGAAATGTTTTGGTTTTCTGCTTTTAAATAATATATTTATATATATTTCTGTTTTTATATATATTTCTCACCTAAATAACGGAAAAAATGAAAAAAAATTATCTGAAATATTTTGGTTTTCTGTTTTTAT